>JASSUY010013849.1:0-52879 GCA_032466535.1 Forpus xanthops
TAAAGGTGGTGAGGCTGTGGAATGGGTTTCCCAGGGAAGTTGTGAATGCTCCTTCGCAGGTGGTGTTCAAGGCTGGGTTGGACATAGCCTTGGGTGACGTGGTTTAGTGGGAGGTATCCCTGCCCCTGGTAGGGGGGTTGGTAGTAGATGATCTTAAGATTCTTTCCAACCCTAACTATTCTATTATTATATGATACTAATAAATATAAGGTGTTTATATATGCATTTGAATTCAGAGCCATCATTCCACGTGATTCATGAACATCTGTTCCAGAAACAATGGTCTGTTATGTGAAATAGTTGTAGCCTATCTTCCCTATGTCGTTTGTATGGGAAAAGGTGTCCTGGGCACTCAGGAATTTGTGCTTGCTGAGTCTTTACAGTTGATAACCATTATGAAATCATGATGAAGATAATAATCATGAAAGAATTTGAACCTTGCTGAACATCTCTTGGTAGGGCCCCCAAAGAAGCAGCATGTATCTTGCTGAGGTGATTGCTGGTGGGAAAGCCATTCACCACGGTAAATGGACCTGGCTAAGTCCCTATGTTTATTTCTTATTTTCACCATGTCTGCTGTGAAAACAGCAGCTGCTGTAGGAGCTTTATAAGCTTCTGCGGCTGCTGTTCACTTAATGTTGAATTTACCTAGTATACACCTGTGAATGTTTTTGTTGTGCTGCCATATTCCTGGCCCTTTTTGGTTGTGAATCTGGCCCTTTTCTCATCTGTGCTTTTCTTACAACCTCTTGGCTGATCTTTACCACAACGCCCCTCTCTTTTCTTTACTTTGATCCCTTTTATAAGCCTAACAACTCCTTCCTGTCATGCAGGTTTACACCTCCTAAACTTATTCTTTAATATTTGTCTGTGTGTAAAATGTGTATGCATAAAACCGTAGTACTGAAAAGGTGTGTGCTAATTGCCACCTGCTCCCTGATCATTTTATAGCTACTTTTAGAATAGTTTTTCCTCTCCGTCTGTACATTTTATTTGGAATTTTGAAGGGCAGAAATGAAGTTGTGCTGGAGGTTATTATGGAACAGCAAAGTTTTTTCTTGACTTTGGGGGACTCTAAACTCAGTAAACACATGTGTAACTGCCTTCATGTGAGAAGTTTTACTAATGTTGCTTTCCTGAAATTATTAACATAAAAAAAGATAAATACAAACATCAGCACCTTACCTTTTGAAGTTCCTTGAGGCACTGCTTGTGTCCTGCTGTTTGTGTAGCCTGTAGCTTATTCTGGATGCTATTGCAGTAGATATATTGTCAACAAAATGTATAGGAAGAAAAATTCTCTCATTCAGTATTGTCTGCATACTTTTACATGTATGTGTCTTGATTTGTCCATTCTTTAGCATGCTTGCTTCATTCATGGTTCATAAAGGCTGTAGTTAAACATAAGATATTGATTGAAGGGATAGATAATTCATTTATACCTCTGTATTGAGTATTACAATTTCAACCATTTCTTTTTCCTTTGATTCAACTGTGAAAGTGGGATGGGACACAGAATAGCCTCATTATTGTAGGAGTATTTCTCTGTTCCCTGCAATGATTCCAAAAGCTCTTGCACACTTCATCAGTATTATTGTAATTCTTTGGCTGCAGGATATTTGGCAGCTGTTGCACCCCACTGGCAAATCCTATTCAGACTTCACTTCCATTCACCATTGCCATTGGAGAATTGATTTCTTTCTCCTCTGCTCTAACCTTTCCCAATTCATTTTGGATTGTTCAATGTGAAACATTTTAATTTCATATCATACAGCCATTCAGCTCACAATCCTTTTTTAACCTGTCACCAGGGTAACAGCATAGCATGCTTTCTTTAGGCAATCAAGTTTTTATTTCACATGCTTAATGTTGCATTAAATGTTTGCATTTTGTTTAACCCTCTTAAATAGTTTGAACTGTGGATTATTTTGCAGGGTAATGAAGTCTCTGATTTCAGTGTCAAGTCTTCACAGAAATTGCCTTCCTAAAAAAAATAAAAAAAAAAAAAAAAAGAAATCAGAAGATGAATACAGTAATGACAAGACTATTAACAAAATCCCAAATGGCTGAATGAGGCAAGCATCCCTAAAATGGCAAAAATATTTTTCATCTGAAAAAAAACCTTCCAGAAGCTTATATTATAATCTTTAGAACTACACTTTAGGATTACTTTTACCTGTGAGTGCTTGTAATCAAATTAATGCAAATATAGGCTTAACCATGCAATAACATGACTTTAAGAAGTGAAATGTCTGGCGTTTACCTGTCAACCTGCTTCAGACTGCTTGCCAGATATCTGTGTGGAACTGTAACCTGAATACCAAGTGATTTTTATACTTCAAAATTAGAATTTAATGGGTTGATGCTATTGATTAAAGAAGTACAGAGGTTTTAAATGTCTGTTTTTCCTGTACATGCAAAACCAAAATGGCATGAACAACAGGCTATACCCATTTTATTGGAAATTAGAATAATAATGAATTTAGAGTGTGTTATGACAGATGATTAAAAAATGTGAAATTGACATTTTTCATATCTGAAAAAGCTTTTTTTTTTTTTTAATAACTATGACCTTACTGAGCACATCCTGCTTCTCTTGGTGAAGGAATAGAACCAGCTAGGTTCACACCTACCTGTTTAGCTGGATTTAGTAACATCTGTAATAGATGCCCTTAAAATACCTAGAATTTCTCTATCTATAATTACAACTAAAGGTGTTGTAATTATAGATAGCATTATAGGTGCAGCATTAAAGGCTTTTATTCGTCGTATTCTAGTCTAAGTTTTTTATATGTATATGTATATAGTTAAACTGAAGAACATGCCATTGTGAATAAGCTCAGACTTTGCTCATTTATAATGAAATACACCCACTGTAATGAAAGCACTGATAATACACATTTTAATACCTGAGAAGGATATAGAATTAGTATTCCTATTTGCAAAATAGATCATACACATCTAACATGGTTTTAAAAAACTAAATGCAGAATATTTGTGTTACTGTACTAGCTGGGGTGTTTGAGTTTGCATTTGATACAGCTGTTTTTGAGGAGTTCCATGGAGTTCCATCAGATCCATAGAGCTGACTTTGTTAGAATTTTTCTTTCAATAGCTTATAGGTAACTATATAAAGACAGAAATGCAGTATTTTTCTAATAATTTCCAAGCTTTCTGTCCAGTTTACTTTTTTACCTCAAGTTGTACTATAAGCTACCAAACATTATTACCTGCCAGAAGAGTTTTGGCAGTGTTTTGTTACTGAATTTTGCCAAAAGGAGCCAAGCATATGGTAACAGTTAATTTATTGGTTCTTCTAACCTCAAGGGAACTCTTACAGAGAGCGTATTACCTTTTTATCTAACATATTTTAAATAAAAGAGCTGTTGGCTTGAAATCTGATATGCCAGTATAGAAGCTGACCTTCAGTGTGGTTATGCTCAATTCAGTCTTGTTTAAGGGTAAGATTAAAAGCGTAAACATACAAGATTGAGCTAGGACTGCTTTCTTTTCGACTTTTAGAGAGGCAGGTCACTTCTGCATGGTTTTAGAGTGTGTGTACGTGTTTAAGTGAAAATATTGAGGAAACATTTTCACAAGAAAAAGAGTCCTGCCTTTGTGTCAAAAGTTTTGGAGTGGTCTTTCTTCACTTTCTTTTTATTTCCTGTTTTGTGCATTACCAAGCAGCAGTAAAAAAGGAGCATTTTCAGTTTTTTTATATCTAAGACCACAGGCCTATTGGTTGCTTTGTGACAATGTAGATTTGTGTAATTCTAGTGGGACAATTACTTGGGAGGTAACGTTGCTAATTGTGCTGCTATTCACTATTTTGGAGTCAAATATCATGCCTGCGATTTTCGTGCCACAAAAGATCAGTGGTCTGCTACCTGCATTTAAGGTTCCTCCTTAGGCACTGTATATTTTTGTCTTTGTAACCTGGTGGTGTTGTGAACCTGAAAAGAAGGACTGCATGGATATGTCATCTTTTTCAGATAGGATATTTGGGACAGATGGTGTCTTAAATAAAAAATATCTTGATTTCTGTTGGCTTGTAGTAAGTATTCAGAGCCCTGAATATTTTTTCCCCGAATCTGTGTTGAGACTTCTCAGATGACTTTCCTTTTGTGATTATGAATGATTCTTTAATATCCTTCATGGACCAGTCTTTAGTGGTTTACTTCTCCGTGTAATTAGATGTGGTGCCTGGAGTTTGTTTTGGCTGTGTCTTCCCTTTAGCATATATCTTCAAAGCCGTTGCTGTGAGAAAGACTGGGCAGGAAAGAACAGCTCTGGACCTGGTTCTTTTGAAACCAGGGATGTTTACCCATTGACTTAGGAGAGGATGACAAGTCTTTATCCTGTCTCTCTGTGGTGCTTAGTAAAATTTGGCTTGCTGCAGTTAGTAGTGTGATGATACAAATAATTCATTTATCTACTGAATGCCAGATCTAAAACCACTTCAAAAATCTGGGGTCTTTGTTAAATTTTATCCTTGCCAGGCTTTAAGCTTCTGTCTTTATCCTGGTGTTGTAGTACATATTTCTGAGTTTTCTCTCTCTCTTCCATGGGTGGTGATCTGATATATCTTGATGACGTGAATGGTGTTCTTCGGGCCCTGCTTTCCGTTTTTCTACCAAATGTGGAAGGGTTAGTGAGGGATGATAGCATTTTGCTGTTTCACAGTTTGGGAAAAGTGGGATTGCCCTGGGATATTGTCATGTTCACAGCCTGTATAGGATAGAGCACAACTCCCCAGACACAAGGCTAGCTGGGCTCACACAGGAAGGCCAGAAGGGCTGCAGTCGTTTGTATTTTAGAGAAACATGTTGGATATGGCCAAGGGCTTAGAAAGAACTATGATTCTGTGACTGATTTCCTCAGCAGGAGTGGAAGAGTTCAAAGGAAGGGTTGAGGTTGAAGGCAGAGTTGTGAGAACCATTTCTGAAGATCTTCCTAAGGTATCCTCTCTCAGCTGCTGTGCACTACTTCCAAAGGTGTATTTTGTAAACACTTTGGCTGTTCCCTTGCTATGTATTTGTTTCTCTTCTGATATTTTTTTAGGTTTCTATCTAAATTTTCAGGAGATACCAGTGGGCATAGTTGCAGACTCTGTATCAAAATCAGTTGGGTAATGTACGTCATGTCGGTTTTGCGCAACAGTTCTACTTTACATTTTCTGTCCAAAATGTATCTGTGTTTTGTGTGGTAGAAAATAAATAAATTCTTGATGTTCTTTTTGAACATACGTTTGACCACAGACAAGTTATTGGCTCATGGTTGCTTATAGAATAGGAACATTCGCAGAATGATAGCTTTATGTATTGGCTTACTAAGAAAGAGCAACAGTGCCATCTTTTCAAATATGTGTAATCATATTCATTAATAATTGGATGTGTAAAAAATCGTGTTTAAAGAAACTTTTATATCACATATAAAAATGTACTGTATATGGCATGTTACTCAAACTGTTCTGTGATTCTATATTATATATGGGTTGTTATTTTTATATATATAGTGTGTATGTATGAAAAATGTTTTGTATTTATGAAATTATTTGCAAATTACTAAGTGTCTTGGTGAAAGGCAAGGAAGTATAAGGAAGTTCTAGTTAAGTACATTGTAGAAGCGTGGCTACATTATTTTATTGTTCTTATGCCTCAATTGTCTATCTACTGTTGTTCACTGAATATTGGAATAGGTGGATATTTGGGCCACCCAGTATGGCCATTTTTATGTTGCCATGCTATATTGGTCATGATTCTCCCAAAATAAGCAAAAGGAAATCTAAGTAGAAGACCTACTTTGTGTTAAACTTTGTGTTATGCCACTCCTTGGGTCCATTCCATCTACGCAGCCTGGCTTCTCTACTTCAACTTTAGTCAGCAGAAAGCTTAGTGGGCACAAGTCTCTTTTATTAATACTGAGCATGAGGCACTAGCTGTTACAGTTTTCTTTTGTTCACAATCAACCCTACTTTAATAATTTATTCTGAAATTCTTTCATTCACATCTGATGTGTGTGACTTTAGCTAAGTAGGAAACCTGCACACACTTTTTTTTTCTTAACTGTCTTTCTTCTCTTTACTTGTGAGACCATAATAGAAACAATGGCAGCTGTCCTATAAAAAGGATGAAAACATATGGAGGGCAATAGAGATTTATCTTCTTTTCAGTACCTATCACAATTTGAGCCTGGGTTTCTGTGACCCAGATTCATAGTGCCCAAGTAACGTCATAAATACAGGTAAGTGTCACCCAAAGGTAGTTTGGCCCATCTAAGGTCTAACTCATTGTGGAGAGGTACCTTTCTCTTTCCATTAGTTATAAAGAGTAAAGATGATTAATATCAGGTGGTGAAAACTCAGTTATGTGAACTCTGGGTATAAGCTGAAAGTGCAGTGGAAGATCTATTGAAGTTAATGTGAGGCACTGGGGCTCTGCTGTGTGCTGTAATTGTCTAGACATGAGGAATTAGTACTTATTGAAGATATGTTATCTAATATAATTTTTAATGAACTCTTGGGGTTTTCTCATCTGCTATTTTTTTTTTAACTCTGTAGCTTAACAGAATTAGTGGTGCTAATTTGTTCCATAGGAATGTAATGCAGAAGAAATAGAGAACAAAGCCTTAGAATCTATGAAACTTGCAACATTTTTTGCATATTAGGGAGAGGAAGTAGCTATCACATTGCCTGTCAGAAGCTGTCCTGAGTACCTCTGACCAAACACTCTAATCACATTTGTCTGTGGTTTGGTAGATAACCTCACTGGATTTCTGCTGTTACTAGGTACTAGTTCTCATGTGTGCAGTAAAGAACCATATTTTTGAAAAGCTAGCCACTGTCTGGAAAAATATATTGTTGCAAACTAATCACTGTTATTTGGCCAGCTTCTGTTTCTTACACTATGGCATATAGGATGGCAAGTAAAGGAAAAATCTGACCATCCTTTTCTGAGACTGTCGCATCCTGAATGTGCCTTCTGTGTATTGTCGTATAGAATATGAATTGTCATATAGAGGAAAAATCACAGCAGAAGAAGCAGGATGAGTACAGCTGTGTTACAGTACTGATCTCATTGGCATGGTGTTCAAGGCCGGGTGGATGACATGGTTTAGTGGGAGGTGTCCCTGCCCATGGCCGAGGGGTTGGAACTAGCTGATCTTAAGGTCCTTTCCAACCCTAACTATTCTGTGATTCTATGAGATGGTTAAGTTCTTGGATGTACTCTTTGGTTTGGTTGCAACAGGTTTGCAGGAGGTGGTAAGCTCTACATGATGGATGAGCTCTTACAATAACTTGGAGCCCTACTTAAATCTGGTGCAAGCATTGTATTTTCCAAGATGCACAAAAAAATGGAATATACTTGTGTTTTAAATAATGACCTTTGGGATACAGGCTTCAGAGAGACCAAGTCAAATCATTGGTACTACAAAGCCTGGCAAAAATTCCATACTTCTGGCAATATCATCTGATTAGTTCTAAGGGGACTGACAGATTAAAAAGGGTGTTGTAGTAAGGCTTAGGTGAAAGACCTAAATAAAACTATTACACACAGGAAAGAGCATTCAGTACTTAATTGCTAACCTCAGAAAGATATTTGGAGGTGGTGTTCTATTAGAAGGCGGCATTTTCAGTTTGGCTCTTAGACAGTTAGTTGTGTGGTTGTGTTGTAATTTTATATTTTTTTGTTATCTTAATGTAATTTATATTTTTTCATTAGTTCAGACATTGTGTTCCCTACGGGCTTTGAAGAAGGCTGATGTTCTTACTCACAGTGGTTTTGCCAAACTTCCTTGGAGGTGACTTTGCTCTGATGTCTTTCCTTTTCCCTTGACTGAAGTAATTGTCTCTTACTCTTGATCTGGTGCTTCCTTTAGTAAATTGAGCAGGTGCTGACAGGTTTCACTATCTTACAGACTTTCTTCTGTAAAGAACTGCTGTAGTTCAATCAGATGCTACTGCTTTTAATGGTGGATACGTCAGTTTATGCATGCAGATATATATCTCTGAATAAAAAAGAAATAGCTTAATATGTTTTGGGGGGATTAACCTTGAAAATTGCTGCTAACTGGAGAAACAGTGATATGTTCAAGAAGATACTATCATTTAGCAGGATGGAGGCAGCACTGGATTTCAAGGCAAGATTTTTTTTCCAAAATTAAAGCTTAATATTTGATTGTAATATGTGTGTGTTCTCCTCCAAATGGTGGAATGATTTTCCAAATGTGCTGCACCATGCAGTATTCTCATTGCTTTCAACTGAAAAGAGTGGTAGGTGCTAAGCGCTTCTTAACTCTCTTTTTTATTGTGGCAACTAAATAAGGGGGTTTAAGGGTGAATTTAACTATCATTTTTTGTTACCTTTTAATCTCTGGCCCAATATCTGAGTGAAATACTGAGCTTATGGTTTTGAGGGAGTGCAGTTGCAGAAATTGTCATTAAGATCAAAGTCTCTATGTGAATAAAGTATTCTTCAATATGTAATCTAGCTGTCATGACAAGTGGATTTCTGTTTCATGATGAGTAGCTGATACTCTCACTATATGTATTTGACTTTTTATTAGTTCTAATCCAGTCCTGTGAACTGAATGGTCATTTGTGGCTGGAGTGTGCTAGGTGCGATTCTGGAGCCAGACTTCTGTCTGTCTTGCATTAGACAGGAGCCTGGTTCCTGCATCCTGAGACTGTTCTGCAATGTGATCCAAAGCAGCGTAAGCGGAGATGATTGGGATAGTTTGCTTTGAGAACTACTTCCAATCTCAACTAAAACACTGATGTTCTCACACCCTCAGTATTGTCTTGATTACTTCTGAGATATCATACACTCCAGAACATCTACTGAAAAATTGTGTAACTGAAATCTTAAATTCTGACACAAGGGAAGATGGATTGTGTTTTGAATTCAGTTTACAGTGGTTAGTGACAATTTAGTTCAAGATTAATAGGCTAAGAGTCAGGCAGGTTTCACTACTGGGATGAGTACAGCAAACCTAGCATTGAGTTTGGATGTTTCAAAAAATAATTGAGTATGGAGTGTAGTCTTATGTGTAGATATAAAACCGAACAACTGTTACCCTATCAAACTTATCAGTAGGTAATTTTTTCAGAATTTCACCTCCATTTTCATATTAGCAGTTTAGAGATTGCTTGCTGCCTATTTTTAGCACACAAAGGTAACCTGTAATTTTCTAAACTTAATAGCGAAAACCAGCACATTATTACTGGGCACAATCATTGTTTGAATGGAGGTGCAGGAAGCAGGCTGCCCCTCAAGCAGCTACATCCCAATGCCATCATGTTATATGGAAGAATATAACTGCTACTGGGTGATGCTAACAAGAACTGAAGTCCTTACTGCTGTATTGCAGTGATTTGTTCTGAAGCTCTTTGAACATTAAAAGAAAGGAGATAATTATTGTAAGACTATTCCCAGCTATCTGCAGAATAAGAGAATTAATGTGTTTCCTTGTTCAAGGAAGTACAGGAAAATCTGCACAGGAAAAGGAGTTTGTAATTTTCCTTTTATGAAGTGTATTACAATTTTTTCCAACTGCTCGAAGTAAACTGCTATTAAAAATTAAGGATATTAGAGAGAAATAATGTTGTGAAAGTACTCCAATGGAGGAGAAATAGCCCACATTTTTTTTCTTGATGATGAACAGATTTTCCAATGTTTCTGTCTGTAACACAGCACAGCTCAATATTGTTGGCTAATCTGATTAAACACACCTGCTTGCAAGTAGGTTTTCTTTGGTAAATAGTTTTCTGATTTAGAAAAGATGGTTGAAATAACAGATCAGAACACAGACTTGTAAATTATATGTAAAACGAATGTATTTTTTCTCTACTTTTGAACATGATTGGAATCTTCCTTGCTTCTCATCTTACAAATGCTTGCAGTGAGAGAAGGAGCAACATCTCTTATCCAGCACTAATGCTTGTGATGTTTCCTTTTCCAAGAGAAACCAAAAGCTAAAGTAGACCCTGACAATATCATAGGGGAGGAAATGAGTTTCAGATATCATGTTTTACATTTGTTTATTTGTAATTTTCAAGGTTTGCTGGCATCTGCTGAAGGACTACACAGTCTGACCATCCTCTGAAATTGAGAGATAGGGCAGTACTTTGCAGCTCCCAGGATTGCTTTGTGTTTTGTCCAGTTTGTTAAATGCAAAGTGCATAGAAATTTCTTGGCATAGGACCAAATGCCACAACTCTGTCCCAAAGGATGTATCATCAATCTGCAAAGCTGCATTCTCTGAGTCTTCATGAGTTTGTTCTTCCTTCCTACCATAAGCAATGTAGGATGTTGACTCTTCTAATACCTTGCTTGGGCCCTGGCTCTTTCTTGAGATATGAGAGATAGATGTGAACCCTTGCAGGCTAAGGGAGACTGATAACCCAGGTCTTTCATTCTCTGGATGTATGTGCTGCAAACATGAATTTGTTATATCAAGATGGGCAGCAGCAGCAATCCTGCTTCCTTAGGCTGACAGACTTAAAGCTAAAAGCCGTAAAAAAAAATTTAGGAAGCTTTGAATTGTTGATATTTGCCTGCATGCGTGGAACAAGCATTGTTCTTAATGCTGTGGAGACAGCTTTGGCAGAGGACACCTTGCTTCCTACCAGGCTGCTGAGGAAGCTGACTGTGAAGCAGTTTGGTCACTCTCTTTGCAAGGCTCAATCAACCCTTGCACACTTAGGGACCTTCAGAGTGGAAGAGGGTGAGCCAGGGTGAGCTCAGGTCATCTGCAGGGTTACTTAACAGTTAAATGAAGATGAAAGGGGTTGGGCCAGATGCTTGACTATATGTAGAGCTAAATTCACCCCAGATTCATAAGATCTAGCTTTAACTGTTTATTTAGCCTTGATCAGGGGTTCACTGATGAAAGCACTGGAGGTTTTCGTTTGGTGCTGGATTGCAGGCCACTACGTCAATGCAAATCTCCCAAAAGGCTTCTGTTAAAGGAAGCCTCCAGATGTACACTGTTTTGCATAAAAGCACAGTCCACTCTATAGCATCCTTTTAAAGCAGTGCTTTTTATTTTATAGTTTGCCTTCCATGTAATTTAATTTGTTCCTACGGTCACTATTCAGATAGAGTACGTAGGTATAAATATGCATATTTGTTATCTATCTAAATGAAGTATGTAAGAAAATGTAATGTAAAACCATTTTGACATAACCATTGAGTAATTCTTTCAGCCTTTGTCTGATCAGCTGGCACACAGGCCAGAGGTTATTATTTTGTATGACATGCAGAACTATAATTTACTCTAATAATGGTATATTTTCATTCTGTTGGTGAAGAGGGGTATATGTATGCATATGCACACATAAAGCAGAAAGAAGGAAACCCCATTTTTATGTAAAAGTACATGTGATATATATAGATAGATCAATCTGAATATATGTAGAAAATGTGTGTGAATAGATGTATAAAATACTTCAAATTGCTGAATAAAATATTCCCAGATTCTTGGGTTCCTTTCAGATAATTTTTAGTTCTTAAAATAATCCTGTGAAAGTGCTGCTTTTATCTTCTCTATGCAATGATGAACTTTTATGTTGCAAAGTGTTGAAAGTACTCAGATAGTAAAGCTTAGATTTTTGTTTTGTTTGGCAGTACACTTGTGTTTAGAATTCTTTTAATCTAATCATTCCCTGCTTTTATATTCATCTGATAGTTGAAGGTTCTGTGAAGGATATTTCTTTGTATATGAACTTATTAAACCAATAATGCTCAAAAGTGTGAGGTTTAATTCCCTTTTTCTTTTTTTTTTTTTTTTTTTTTATATCACAAGATAGGTTCTTGTTTGAGTTGTTAAATTTCTATTTGCCTTTCTTGAGTTTTTTTGGGGGAGGGCAGAGAAAATAAGAAACAATTTATATGGTAGATCTAAAGTTTCATTAAAATTGCTTATGCCCTGTCCCAGGCATTTTAAGTGGGCCATCTGTCTAAACATCTCTCCATTTTTTTCTGATCATTTCCTCAACTTATTCATGAGCCATGGGAGGGCTCCTTTGTAGTCTCCATGTAGCTGGTTCAGTCTACCCCCACTGAATACATCTATGTGCTTGCATAACATATCTTTTCACAGTGCTGGAAATTCTCTGAACTTGGTTCAGATGAATGGCCCACTTTCTGAAGGTCTTTTTTTCTCCCCCTGCAAAGATTTGTATGCAGAAACTGACCTTGGTGGCTACAGAATCCAGCACATTATTCTTGATCATTTTACAGGCCACCTGCTGTGAAAGTTATGATGAAGGATTTCTTAATGATTCTTTGACCATTAACATTGTTTTAAGTCAATATTTCACTTTTATTTAACTGCTGAAAAGGTAATTGCACAATTGAAAAACAGCTTTACCCAGTCTCATATAATGTAGTTTTCAAACACTTATAATCTTTCATAATGGCAGAATTTGTTACGATAGTTTGGGATTTCTCTGTGTTTACGTAAACTATTATGCAGCAAAAGTATCCGAAGTAAAGAGAATTTGTAAGGTTTTTTTCCCTCAGTGTCAGAACTCATATTTTGAATTGGAAGTAAAAAAATCTATACTCAATTTCCTGACACTTTAGGAGCTGGTGACATTTATCATAGCTCATTACATCATCAACAGTAATTGGGAGAGGGGAGTTTATTTGCCACAAACTGCAGAAAATTGTAGTTATATTGAGTTCCTTCTACCTGATTGATTGATGACAATCAAACTGATCGGGCTGGGGCAGAGTTATTACTTGATTGCTTTTGTGAATGTCTGTTTTCCTTCGTTGTTTGTTTTTGACTAGAATAGATAATAGTTTAACTAGTGTCTGTTTTCTGTGAGCACAGTAAGTATGTGTCGATCTAAAATTTTTAGCAGTTGCCTGGCTTTCCTCCCTGAAAACTTGTAAAGAAAGCAGGGATTGTAATTGCTGCAATATTATGAAGTATCTCCTTCCTTCCCTCCCTCCCTCTCTGTCTCTCATGGCAGTTGGGGGTAAAAGGGACATAATACACTGTGAAGTGTATGAAATAAATTATGGGACCATGACATCATCTGTAGTTGAACAAACAGCAACAGAGGTTGAAAATAAATAACCAAGCAGGCAAGCACTGCTGGTTTTCCTTCTCACACCATTTATGTGTTTTTATAACTTCAACGCTTTAAAGTAGTGCCTTTGTGACTTAGAGCTAGGTTATCACCCTACTCTTCATCTGTGCCCCTATTGCTCATGATACTTCCTTTTCGAAGTCAGTCTGGAGTAGAGAGGTTCAGAACTGCTCATTTCTGTATTGAAGGCATTCATAACATTCTTTTCCACCCACCTCCTGTCTTTGCAGCCATGGTGCTGCCTTTGCTCTCTCCTTCTTTTGTGTGTAATGCTCTTGGCAAAGGGCAGCAGTGCACAGCTCTCTGTGGCCCTGCTTCCAATTCACCTTGTGCTCATCTTGCTGCTAAAATTATGTTTCTTCCTGCAGTCAGTGATATTTATGTGTAAATAAAGTAATTTTTTCATGTTACGTCATTTGCTAAAACTGAGAAGAAAGGGGAGGGCATGCTACACCCCATGGAAAACATACTGTGTGGATTTAGATTAGTTAGTGGGAGGAAGTTCTTTACTTGTAAGGGTGGTGAGGCACTGGCACAGGTTACCCAGAGAAGCTGTGGCTGCCCATTCCTGGCAGTGTTCAAAGTCGGGTTGCATGGGGCTTTGAGCACCCTGGTCTAGTGGAAGGCGTCTCTGCCATGGCTGGGAACTGAATGAGCTTTAAGGTCCCTTCCAACCCAAACCATTCTGTGATTCTGAATCTAAGGTTGGAGGGGAAGCGCCATAAGATTTTGTGTTTTTTATGATGGTAAAAATACTATTTTTTCTCCTTCAGTATTTTTTTCCCCCTGTAAATAGAATATTTCAGATTTCAGCCCAGTGTGTAGAATTTTAAAAGTTTATTGAAAATAGAAGTTTGGGGAGTTTTCCACGAACTAGTGGAAAATATATTCAGAAGTCCCAATGTTTTCCCTTTGGAGGACTTAGATCTGAATTCTCAGCTAAGGAAGCAGTCTTGGCCAAGAACAAAGAGATTATTTCCCATGCACTGGGACTTCTCAGAAATTAAAAAAAACCAACAAACCAACAGCAAACAAATCCGAACCCCACAAAACAAAACCAAAAAACCACAACAACAAAAAGAAAATTCAAAAAAATCCCTTTTTTAGGCTGATAGAAAATCCTCCATTTCTAAAGCAGTTCGTGTACTTGAGCGGCTTCCTTTCCATATCCAAGAAACTTGGAGTTTGATCCTTAATTCTGGGCTTTGTGATCGTTACTAGTATGAACCCCACACCCCCCTCCCCCCTCCCTGAATCCCATCAGAGCTGCATCTACTACAAGATAATTTATTTGAAAGGAATTTGTTTTAATGAAGAAAGAGTACGATACTCATGGTCTACTGTAAATGTCGTAGCCAGTGTAATCGTAGGTTACAGTTACAAAGCCACAAGCATTTGGTTAGCAAAGGTGAAAAATGTTCCTGTGCAAATGGATCTAGCAGTTCCAGGAGGGAAGTACAAGTTGCCACGTACTTTGTATTAGGTGCAGCTCTGGACCTGGGCCTCCTGGCCACCAGTGTTGCAGAGAGGAGAATTATGTGCCTATGGGGCTGTTTGAAACCCAGGCAAAGCTATGATCATAGTGATGCCTTTCAAGAGGTGTGTATCCTGTTTGGAGATACACTTGACAAAGCTCAGCAAGACAAGACTGAACAAAAATAATCCCTGCTGGAGAATAAGACTGTCTTCCCTTTGATGAGCAATGGCCAGATTCATGAGGTCACTTCCAGTCAAATGCAATATGAAACAGGGCTGTGCCAGCAAGCTTATAAGGAATCTCATGCCACCAATGAAGCGGATCTGCTAAGCTATGTTTGAAATGAGGTCTTGCCTCATACAAGAAATGCTATAACTATGAAGTTGCTATAAACCACTAAATCCTGTTGGCTGTTACTGTGGAGTACCATAGAGAGTATAGCCAGGTTCTGCCAAACCCCTGCTACATTCCTTCTTCCTGGTGCTCTGATACCAGGAAGTGCAATGAAAACATATCTCAAGTTTGCTGCCTGCTACCTGTGCAGGAAATTCCTGTTCCTATTCTTCAGGAACTCTTGTGTCTGCCACATTTCCTATCAGCCAGTCTAAATGTTTTGGTGACATACAGGAATTTCAAGACAAGGTGCTGAGAAACGTCATTGCACCCAATAAGCAATAGATATTTCCTCAGATTTGTTTTGACAGTTGTGGCTGTATATTATATGTGACAGGTGACACTTAGCATCTTTACTGTGGGAACAGGTTATTTTCAATATCTGTTTTCATGAACTCCATGGGTTGTGATACTTAGAAGTGTGCTAAAATGTTTGCTGATACCTGGTGTAGGCCTTACTTAACTTGGACCAGAAGTAACAAATGATAAGCATGCATCTTTATTTATTAAATATATGTAGTATTTCCGTTTCTCCTTTTCCGGCACATTGCAAGACACAATTTTTAGACACTACCTGCCTAGTTAGGTACCTGTTAGGTACTTGCTTAGATTTTAGCTGCTTAAAAACTCAACCTTCGTAAAGTAATTGTTGAAATACTTAGCAAGTCAGTGTGTTATCTTTGGCTTAGGCAGGTAATTTCTCCTCCTATGGCCTCTGGAGGACCAGGCCTTCTCCCTGTTGATTCCACAGGGAACCTGAGCACTTTCTATGGGGAGATGTGGTTCACTGAGCATCTGAATCCTCAGGAGGATGCATGTGACATAACACAGAAATACATGCTTCCAAGTTTTCAGACTCCGAAGCTGCAGTAAAATGTAGTAAGCTCTATAATGTGCATCAGATGAACATTATAGCAGAAATTACCCTTAGAAGAGACCTAAAAGTGATGAATATATGTCTATTTCTTACAAAGAGTCTAAATGTGTGTGTCAGGGTGGAAGAAAAGCTATTCCAAAATAACATGTCTTTGTTTTAGTGGGGTTTAAACTCCACTTTCATACCTACTTTTTAGGCTACATGATGCTTGCAGGTGCTAATATCTGGCATCCGCTCATCAGAAAAGTTGTGGGATACCTTCAGGCACCAGATGTTACGATAAAGTGGAAAAGACTTGAGATGTTAGGATGAGAAAACTGAAATTTCATATATGTTTAAGTAAAATAGCTGAAAATTTCTTGTTTCATTCTGAACTTCCAAGAACGGAGACTCAGGTCTCATTCATTTGTTGTCAGGTGTGCTTCTTTAAACTGAAGTGTAAAAGATTTGGGTTTCTTCTATAGCTGGATAACTGGTGCAGCCACAGCATGCTGCAGAAATGGACATAATCCTGCATGTGGGCTGTGATAGTATATCATTATTTTTTTTCAGTTTGCCTGAGCAGCATTGTGGTTGAGATACTCTAAAATGCATATTAATTATAAAATTACTTGTATTACTTGTTTGGCTGAATCTTTTGTCTGTAATTGGATTTTAATTAAGGTTTACAGAGAATGAGATGAAAGAAATACTGATTATATTTTGCTCTTAAAAATGCTGCTACAGCAATCACTGTTGCTGTTCTCCTGCCAACCCACTTTCTCATCTGCTTTTCATCTGTTTGAGCTAATTCTGCAGCAAGTGCTAGCTGTATTCAGGGGCTTCCTATAACTTTATCAGTGTACCCAGCGTGTCAAGGCAAATCTAGAAAGAAAGTAGAGTGTATTTTCTCTTTATATGCCATTTGACAGAAAAATGTATTTAGGATTTTTTTTTTCAAGTATGCTCTCCAACTGTGTCTATAGATTAATGATATTTTATATCCTTCATGACCATCCTATGAGGCAAGTGCTTCTGGTTAAGATGGGAGAAGCATGAAATCTCTGTTAAAAATTCTTCTTCTGTCTGTTTCTTTTTTAGAATTCCTATTGCCAAATCAAAGAGAAGTAACTGGGAGCTTTCTGTGCGTCTCGAAGATGGAATTTACCCAGTTGCAGTTTCAAAGGCTGGCTCATCATTTTCTGTAAGTCCTGCCCATTTTCTAAGAAATTCAATGTGTTGAGTCCATATACATTATTCTTGACACCTACTGAAATTCTCTGTCTGTTCAGTGACTATAGATGTTTATTATGTCTTCAGTAGGTATTGCTGTGAATTACAAAACCAGACTCTTTGTTAATTAAATAGTGCTAGTGTACAAAGACTTTCCTCTGCTCACGCTTGTGGATGTTTTTTTTATCTACTTGTTTATTAAATTAGTTTTCTAATTAATGACCCTGTTTAGTGTCTTGTATAGAAGTATGGTCATATGCTCCAGTGTGCATAGATGAGAGCAAGAAAATCGGTCAATGTCAACAAAAAGTAGATTAGCTTAAGTTAATGATCAGAAAAAAAAAAACCAAAACAAAGAACCAAGCATGTTGAATGCGTAATCGTACTGAGATGGAATTATTCAGTGCTTCAGTAAAACTGTATGTGATCATAGTAAAAGGCAGGGTTTCAAGATGTGCCTAGGTCACTTTGGTTGAATATGTATAAACCGTTGTTTTTGCAAATATTCTAACTACTTAAGCCCTTAATGTTTTCCATGTGAAAGGCAGAAAGACAGAACCATCACAGTAGAACACTAATGCTATGTTAGGTAGTTCAGCTGTTCAGCAGAATAAAGCCAAGACACAATATGGTTCAATTGGAGAATTGAGAAGGCAGATTTATAGAAAGAACTACTTTTTAAGCCTGTTAATTGTCATTCCACAGTCAAATTGTGATTCTTTTTTTATTGCTTAATTTATTTATTTATTTAAATAGATGGTTGACTTGCATAGTTTCTGTTAACTCTTAGGCACAGGTTTACAAAAGGGACTAAAGAGGTCAGTTTCTCTTTGAATCACTGGAAAACAGGACTATGAGGAATCCCAGAAGTCCTCTAGTTTATCCCTGTATCTGTTTTCAATGAAGATCATAGAATCATATAATAGTTAGGGTTGGAAAGGACCTTAAGTTCATCTAGTTCCAACCCCCCTGCTGTGGGCAGGGACACCTCACACTAAACCATGTCACCCAAGGCTCTGTCCAGCCCAGCCTTGAACACCACCTGCGAAGGAGCATTCACAACTTCCCTGGGAAACCCATTCCACAGCCTCACCACCTTTACAGTAAAGAATTTCTTCCTCAGATCCAATCGAAACTTCCCCTCTTTAAGTTTGAACCCGTTACCCCTTGATCTCTCACTACAGTCCCTCATGAAGAGTCCCTCCCCAGCATCTCTGTAAGACCCCCTTCAGATACTGGAAGGCTGCTATGAGGTCTCCACGCAGTCTTTTCTTCTCCAGGCTGAGCAGCCCCAACTCTATCATCCTATCTTCATACAGGAGGTGCTCCAGACCCCTGATCATCCTCGTGGCCCTTCTCTGGACTTGTTCCAACAGTTCCATGTCCTTTTTATGTTGAGGACACCAGAACTGCCCACAGTACTCCAAGTGAGGTCTCCCATGAGCAGAGTAGAGGGGCAGGATCACCTCCCTCAATGTGCTGGTCACACTCCTTTTGATGCAGCCCAGGATACGGTTGGCTTTCTGGCCTGTAAGAGCACGCTGCCTGCTCATGTTCATTTTCTCATCAACCACCACCCCCAAGTCCTTTTCCGCAGGGCTGCTCTGAATCTCGTCTCTGCCCAACCTCAAGAAGAGTAGAAACTTCTGCAGCATCTGCTCCATGATATTTTTTACAGTCATCATGTTTGCACCTGTGTTGCATTCAGAATCATGAGATTTCTTTGAAAAAGGACATTTGAATTAATATCTCGTATAATGAAGACAGTATTGTGTCAGTGATTCACTTTTGCTCTACTGAAATGTCAAGATAAGATACATGATTTTTAGTTGAATCTGGTTGTCTTTTTAAATGGCTATTTTCACTGACATGAATTGAAGTCATGAAAACCTAGCACTTTTAAATTTTTTTTCCTTTTTCTTGTCTAACTGGGGCAAAAAGATGCTTAATATCATTTCTAATATTACCTCTAACTCTATCACACTGTATTCTGCACACATTCATGATGAATGTGAGAGTATGAATAGAAAGTAGGGATGTTTTCTGTTACATGTGGATCATAGGTTCACTGTAAAGAGAATATGGAGGAGATAAGTCACTGTGGTCAGTGCATTTAAAAATTTTCTCTTGCAAGTGTACTGCTTCAAATGTAAAAGGAAGTGGCCAGTTATGGTATTTCTTTAAGAAAGAATTACAGAAGGTCATGAAGAGCTATTTCCTCAGTACCTAATTTATTGCATTGTTGCTTCATTGTAGTGATACCTGACTCATGCAATGGTGCTTCAGGGCTTAAGGCTGTGTCTGCATGCAGGTTTTTACTGAATTAAGCTTACGTAATGGCCCTAACAGGCATCCTGTGAACTTGGATACAGCCCATTGCCCAAATAACAAAACACTTCTGTCAGATTTCAGGACAATTTGGAGTTGGGCTAGCGCTGGTTTGTGTGACAGGCATAGCCCTTCCCAGGAGCAGGCATTGCCTTCAGCCTTTCCACCTTTTTGTTGCAGTGTCACTACTAAGAGTGGTCAGCCTGTAGCTGCCTGCTGCAGTGGGAAAGACACAGAGAGCGGCTGCTAGTGGCTGTGGGTGTTGCACAGGCCCTTTCTGCTGTGAGCTCAGAGGTCTAATTCCCGTAGCTGGACCTCCCCAAACTAAGAGTCTCATTTAGCACAACTAATTGCACAAGCATGCATATGTGCACAGGTGTTTTTTTGAGAGATTTACTTCAGTTTCATTATCTAGGCTCTGAGCATCCTTTTATGCTTCTGTCTGTATTAGCTGTGGAAGCACATATGTGAGTCAGTCCTAGATGCCATGCGCAGCTGAGTTGTAAACTGCTCTGTTTCTCCAGGAGGTAATAGCTCTGATAATGAAATACTATTGCTGCTGGTTTATCATTTTAACATGCAGAAAATCATTCTCACCTATAACACAGTCCAAACGTGCATCTAGTTTAAATGGAACTGCTAAACAATTCTGATGTCTTGTATGAGCACTAAGAATAGTGTAAGTCCCGTTTAAGAAGCATGTATGGAGTCTGATTTCTGGTCCTGTGGTTTGTTTTTCGACGATAATGAATGTGGAGGATCCTGCTAATGTCCTTGCATCCCTATAATATGATGCTATTATTACCAAAGGAGGCAGAAGCACCCCTGGAGAGCTGAGCACACTCAGTGTCACAGGTGAAGGAGTGCATAAGCAGTAGGGAGGAGGTAGGGCATGTCTGTGTGCCCCTAAAGTTGGGCCAGATGGATTTGGGACAGCAGCTTCTGCGTTCTGATTCTACCCTAATCAATGGAGAGAGATAATTCCTCATTTACCTACATCTGGAAAATTCTTTAGCTGGTGAAACAAGTCACAGAAGGAGGATTTCACTGTAACTAGAGGTCTAACTCACTTAAACTGTAAGGTACAGTGTATTAAAATTGACTCCAGGGCTTGGGTTTGCAAAAAGCAGATACCTGTTTTTGAATTCCATGGTTGTGAACTTATTTTTCAGTGTTACTGCTAAGTAGCAGAGGATATATTACTCTTTAGTAATAATTTTCATTTTGCTGGGGTTTTCCTGTGACTATGCTACAGACAAGAGAATATAATAAAAACAACACAATCAGAAATCTTCTCAATTATTATTCAAAGCTTTATAATGAAAAAAAAACCAATTGCCTTAAAATGTCAAAGAAGAAAAACCATAGACTAGCATCAAGAAATCTTGTTTCTGATCAGGAGGTATAGCATACCATCAGAAAAAAAAAGAAAGAAAAGAAAAAGGGGAGACTGGAAGCTTTCTTTATGAACTTTGCTGTCAGAAACACAAACCTCACTTTTTGAACTCCTGCATTTTCTTTTTGCTCTTAAGTTGGTGTGACACGGGCTCCTGACTTTGTGGGTTGTGTCCCCTTGTGGCTTGTGACAAAGATAGCTTAATCTGTGGTGCAGTTCGATAGCCCAGTGGGAGGGCCACCTTCACATTCCCCTTCAGAAGTTTACTCCAGCTGCAAACTGTGCATTGCAGCAGCAGTGTTTGCATCCTGATTTACTTTGTTTACCACTGGGACTCTTCCAACAGTGACTCCTTTCTTTTTTTCCATAACTCTTTTACTCTCGCCAGCCGAAACCTCCCCACCTCACAGTATGCAGTGCTTTGCTCTCTGTGCAGGGAGTGTGAGCAGCAGGCTGCTCCATGGTTCCTGCTGTTTGCAAGCAGATCATTCGTCAGCATCTTGGTCTATGGGTCATCTGTGGTTTTCTTCATTTATCATGAGAATCTTAATGAATTGTGTTAACTGCTCTTTGCTGATCTTTATTATTCAGGATTTTTGAGTTTTGTAACCATCTGGTTTTAAGCACTTTATTTGTAACAGAGGTCCTCAATGCAAGCTGGCTTTGGGCCCCTTTAGAGGCCTTGCTTCCCCAAACTTAGGAATTAAAAAGATAAATGCAAACAAAAGCAATGATAACAAAAAAACATTAGTTTACTTGTTTCCAAAAGAGGTTGAAAACTTTTTGTGAATTCTAGTTTGGTATTTTTTTCTTTTAAAATGGAAGTAGCGCTGTCATCATTCTGAGGCAAGCTACGTATATGCTAATATTTCATTTTGTATAAAGTTAGTGTACTGGAATTTTCCTCATCAGACAGTTGTTTCTGGCGATACAACAAAACGCTTTTGCAATTAAAACACTCTAATAACCTGACTTGATAATTAAAATTCAGCAACTTTGTTGAGATCTGCTCGTGTAACAAGAACTTACCAAATAAATTCATGTGAATGTCGCATATTCTTTTTTCTTTGTTCTTTGTCATATATATGAATTGTTAGAAGAATCTTTATGCTGCTTGTCCTGTATATCCATTTAGTTCTTTGGAGGACAGATAGTCAGATTCTGGGCTTTGATTGGTATTCACATGCTGAAAGTTTTTCCTTTCATCGATGGAAATCTAGCAGACAAGATTATGGCTAAAACAGAATTTGAAGGAAGAATAGCTTACAGGAGACTAATGTAGAAGAGTAACGAACAGCTCAGAAGCATCCCAGCACCAAACTCTGGAATCTCTTGCTTAGTTCAGTTTCGGACAGGAATCTTCATCCTGCTGTGTTTGATTGACAGTCTGGATGTGAAATCTGTTTATTTTATGATTTAATTGATAGAAAGACTTGATCTGGTTTTGCTTGTGAAGGTTGGAGTATCTTTTTTCTTTACAAAGCTTGAGTGTTGTGCAGAGTACCGAAGGGTGGCGAGACAAAAGCAAATGAGAGCCTATGTACATTGGGCAAATGTGGTAGCTGTGTGGTTTCCCTGCGTTGTATTGGGTTGACTCTTCAAAGCCAGATGTCAACCACCAGTGAGGCACTGGATCAGTGTGTGGTGGCTTTGTTGCCTCTTTGCAGACTTTGGTGACTAAGGAGCTGCTCACAGCCTGTGTGGAGTCTGTTTGCTAATGGTATGCTGGGAGAGAGCTGCCCTCCCCATTGTGAGCAGCTCTTAGTCACCAATGTGTATGAGATTTCAGTGTCATGGACAGCCGTGAGCCCACCTTCTCCAATGTGGATAGATTTCATGTTGGTAATATGCTTAAAATGTAGAACAAAAATAATAAAAAAGAGGGTAAGTGGCCTAAGAAAGGGAGAATATAAATACATTGGAGCAGGTATGCAGTAATAAAGTTCAATTTATTGGATCTACCACTGTATAATTTTAATTCAAAAAAAGAATGAAAAATAAGTAATGAACATGACTAGCACAATCCTTTCACTGCTCTTCTCCATCCTCCTTACTTCCTTCAGTGTTCCTCAATTTTATTTTTCTGCTATGATTGAATTAGACAACTAAAGAACAGTCTGTATGATTATCTTTGTGGTGGAGGAGGTGGTAGAAAAAGGATGGGTCATCTTGTGTTCTGTCTGCACCTCTGCTTTCACAAAAGTAGAATGGATAAATTGAAAGGCTCAAATTATGAGTCCCAGCCATAAGTAGAAGGTGCAGTCATGTTTCTCTTTGGTTGAAGTTTGTTGCTCTATGCAGAGGTTGAGGACCTAATTTTAGTTCAACAAGGAATTTGTGGCTGTATTTTATGCAGTAAACTGCATTCTTGAAAGCCTTTTTGGCATAATCAGTTTTCCCATTCTTTGCTATTATGTAGGAATCTTCTGTCTTGAGAATACTTTATTGCTGATTTGTGTGATTTCTCTGCAAGTAATCGTTATTCTCCTTTTTCATGTTTGAAAACAGCCCTTTCTGTAAGGGTTCTTCATCTCTGTGTAGATGCATACCTTCCCACACCACTTAGAATCATCCTTTCATCTGTTTAGTTGACAAAGAATTTCCAGATGTTTTTACTTATAAAGTAGCTTCTTATCATTGCAGTTGTGGTGAATGAAAGTTGTTTGTTTTGGCTTTTCTTAAGTGTAAGGTGAAATAGTTCAGAAGTGACTTTGAGCAAATGGAAATTTGATACATTTCCAGAGGGACCTGTGTAGGTCAAACACTCAATAAGAGGAGAAAAAGCTTAATTACTTTTTTAGATTGCTACTAGCATGGGCTACCATTTTCACAAAGTATTGGGTCATCACTTCCTAAATTCAAATTTAAGAACAGAAAAATGTAGTACAAACATGAAATCGCTATGAAAATTTGAAATGCTTGTTCAGCCCCATGAGAAAGTAATGGTTTTATGGATTGTTTTGAAAAATATTTTACCTCCCATATTTTTCATGAGAATTAAGGAATTTATTAGATGTTTATGTATGTGGAAAATTGGCCTATATATGCTTAATATTTGCAAAGGACAACCTATTGTATAATACATAAATGAGAGCATAACAGTGCAAATCTAATGCATTATTGTCATTGTTATCTGAATACATCCTTTATCATCAGCATGCAGTAGATAAGTGTTTATCTGTATGTTTTAATTTAGTTAGTGAATTAGTGTATAGTTATGATTAATCTTTGGTTTCAAATTAAAATGCAATAAACATTTAATTAGGAGAGCTCTGCTGTATTCATTTGCTGTAAATTTTATGACTGGGGGAGTAAGTTGACTTAATAATTACATTGTGAAATGCTTTCTTTGTTTTGTGAATTATCTTCAGGGGGAGGAAAAATGCTTAAGAAGAAATATCATCCCAAAATCAAACTATATGCAGCTGAACTGTGCAAAGTTTCAGGTGTAAAAGCAATAGCGTAATAGAAAATCAGAGCAATGATACAGAAAGTTGCTGTAAGCACACTTAGTCCACAATTAATTCCTTAAACGCAAATGTGAAGTGAGCAGAATCATAATTCAGTGCAAATTAAGTTCTGTCTCTCCAGTTGTCCATAACATTAAATAACATTGCCCAACTCTATCAGTACAAAATTAATAATCTTGTTAGGAGAATCAGTAAAATACCAGAATTATTATTAGTAGTATTTTACATTTCTGGTATGCTTCAGGCAAACAATAATATCTAACTAATTGGTCATACAAAAGAAATAGGAGGGCTGTATTAATAGGGATGAAAAGCAAATACCAGTAGGAATTAAACCAATAAGAAGGGTAGCCAGTAGAGACACAAATTAACATATATCCCCAGGAGCAGTAAATGGAGATTTTTTTGGTTAATATAGTTCTAAATATATATTATTATACATTGGAACGTTATATATGTAATAGTTTTATGTATAGAATAAAATATGCTGTTATTCCAGTGTCTTACATAAGTTTGATTGAAGAGAAAGTTCATGTGTAAAGGCACCACTGGAGAGGGCAGATAATCCTTATAGCTGTAAGCAGAAAATTTTTCCTGCCTTTTTCCAAGTAGTTTATATTTTACTTGCAGAATAACATAGAAATTCTCCATTGCAGTACACGTGCAGTTATGCAAACAGATCTCTTCGTTACCAAGTGCTATAGGTTGTATACCTATAAAATTTATTGTTCTAGAGTTTGTGTACTTTTACCCTTTTAATTCAGGTTCAGATCGAGAGCATTTTCTGATTGCAAGACTTAAGTGTTTTGTATAATGGCAATCGTATAATGCAGTATGCATAGACTAGCTCTATTGCAAGAGCAAAATCCTTGATTTCCACCTTGTAAAGCATTACTGCTATCACTGCGCTATAGTAGTGCTCCCACTTGTTGACTGGCTCTGTGACTTTACAGATCCTGCATTTCCTTTTCTACAGTGGTAGATTTACTGGAAGGGTTGAGGCTGCCCTATCCTATCTGGTGGTGTAGGGACAGCTTCTCCTGGGAGGCAGACACTGCATACTTGAATCCTTCAGGCTGAGGAGAGCACTGATCCTCATGTTCTGACTCTCTGGGCAAGTGCTTTAATCGCTACGTTTCTGTGGCTGCTGATGTGTTTTTTAAATGAATGTAAGTCTTGGCTTCAGTATCTTCTTGTAAACTCTGTGTTTCTGGTATGCATTTCTGCTCTGCTGCATTGAGTCTCTCAGAGAATTTAAATGCTGGGACATATTAAATGTGGTAGAGCTAAAAACGCTTAGGTAAATATTAAGTATACCCGTACAATATTTCTGTGCACTTGTATTAGACATGCTTGTGTACTAAGCAAAAAGAGAAGCAGACTGTATTTGGATTGCAGATTTAAATGCCAGTTTAGTAGTAAGTACATGTAGGGGACTGGTACAATTGGTGTGTGTCTGCTTTGTAAAGAGAGATTGTTGGCTTGGGTTTGTATATCTTGGATTAGTTTATTCACATAGTACTTTATAAGCATATGGAGAAAGTATCTACAAAGGTGAGAACTAAAAGTTATATGGAAAAGTAATAAATTAATTGTGTAGTTTTAAATATGCTTTCCCCTCTGTGTCAGTGTCATAGCTTGGTTATAGTAGTTTTTGGAGATCAGTAGTTCTGCTACAAAACTCACAGTAACATATGGTCTGGCACTGGTATGTAGCCTACAACAAAAGTTTAAAAAGAAAATGCAATGAAAGGTCTGAGAGGCTTAAATGTAAAGTATTTTAAAAGCAAGTGTGGACAGTTGGGATATTTATTTTCCTTGTGTTAGAGTCAGACTTCTGTTCATTGTTTTAAAGAATAGTTCTTAAAAGGCAGAGAAGGAGCTAGTTTTTTACAATGATTAATTCTAAATTGCCTAATCAAGAATTTTACCCACACAGGTGGCTTCATAGTATGAATTCCTGCGGTATGAAAATTGACATGGTGTTCTGCCATGGGTCATGATCCAGCGATTCCAGGAATTCCAGTGAAAAATAAACTGAAATATAAATTGTAACTGTAACTATACAGAGAAATAACATACCATTTTCTTTCTTCAGAGAGTCTTGTTTCTGGCATAACAACATGCAGTGTGTCCTGCCATCCTTCCAGTCCTTCTGTGGTCTTTTGGTTTAAGACTGACAACTCCTTGGGGCATGGGTGTTGTCTTCAGTTCATCTGTGTGCCATGCACACAAATGAACCTGCACCACAACATTAATAGTTTCTAAAAAAAATGCTTACATGAGCATCACTTAGATGCTTTCCTTTACCATTGATTCTGCATCCAACAAAACTGGAAAGAAAAAGCCAAACCAACTCCTCCCTGCCCTCAAAAACCCCTCCAATTTCCCAACCCCTTGCCCAAATTTTGTAGAATGAATAGGTTAAAAAATGTTGTGAGCTCCTCCTGCTGGTTTGGGAGTAGCAAGAGTTACATTTAAAAGCATGCTAATGTAATGTTAAGAGCCTGGCTTGTTACCACAAAAGTCATAGTTAACTCTGCAGCTCCTGGATGGTGTTTCATCTTTAATTCTGTTCTCTGGCCAAATCTCAGCACATTTAATATTCAGTATGATGCTCTAGTTTGGGATCTCTTCATGCTTTGGCGTAGTGGGGAACTGTAAGGTCATTGCTGCTTTGAGTTGCTTTCTTAGCTCTGAATTTCTTCGCTGCCTTTTTTCCTCCTTTAATTTAATTTTTAAGTAAGGCAGACTATTAACATTAATGTAGCTTTTATGGCTTATGAAAAATCATGCTGCTGTAGTGGATAGATGTACGTAGGCTGTGACTAAATGTTTTGATGTAGTCTTCTCAAAAGATAGACTAGAAGAGCTTTCCTTTGAAATATGTGAAGCAGTTTTAGACACAGCTTCTCAGATGGATCTAATTAGTCTTTCATATGGACTGGATGTCCGTTTGTTGCAGCTGAATTCTCATTTCATTCACCCATAACTAGAAACACCTCTCTTCAAACGTGTTTCTTCAAAGAAAGAGGGGTTTAGGGTTCCATGTTTTACTGCTTTTTGATGTTGGTTTCCCTTTAACTGAGAAGACCTTATGTTTATACAACTGTTATTATTAAGAAAACATAGCTTTGTTCATGAGAGTTCATTCAGTATCAGTGTTGCTTATTGGTAGGAGTTGGAGATCTGTGGAATTGCTATATGAGACTAGTGGGACAGCTGTATGTCTAGCTATTAAGCTTATTGTAACAAAGATTTGAATGCAGGCAGGATGTTCTAATAAAACCAGGAAGCCTGGATTGTGGGGGGATGAAAATTAAGATTAAAGGTGCAAACAATTCTTATCAATGGATAGCAGTCCTACTTATTATTGATATACAGTAGTAACCAAAGTAACATTGTACTCTGTACTGTT
This sequence comes from Forpus xanthops, assembly GCA_032466535.1. NCBI lineage: Eukaryota > Metazoa > Chordata > Aves > Psittaciformes > Psittacidae > Forpus > Forpus xanthops. The sequence goes on from JASSUY010013849.1 coordinate 27,674, forward strand.
CCCCATTTGCGACACGCTTACGCGGCACAGTTTAGGACAGTACAAAGGAACCAATGAGACTAACCTTGTTTGGACAATGCTGCATTAATGAGGCTGTACTACTCCTAGTTGAACTAACTTGTAAAGAGCTGGCATGCACACCTCCACGTGACACTGCATTGTACCATCTTGTGACATCTCCGTAGCAAAGAATATTGTGAAAGCTGTAGTGGCACACGTATGATTGATCGGTGTAAAATATTCAGTGAATGATACTTGGATACTGCCATGGTTGATTCTTAAAAAAAAAATGAGTGGAAGGCAAGGAGACAGATACTCCACCTGTGCTTATTCCCCGCTGTCTGCTTTGCAGTCATGGCATCCTTTAGACTAAGAGGAACTGGTCTGCAGAAACAGGGTGATGGTGCTGGCTTTACACCTTTGCCTTCTGCTTCCCAGCAATGTAGCTGATCTGGTTTTGCCTATGTTGGTTGCCATTCACCTCTTCTCTTCCCTCTCAAAGGAAGGACAGTCCAGCCCAATTGCCTCAGATGGGATATGTTGATAATAAAAGAGAGAGCGATGTGGTCTGCTAGCAGTCTGACTCTAGCAGAACTGGCTCTTCTGTCTCTTGGGTCCCCGTTACTTGTCCACGTCAGTAACTGCAGCAGACTTGCATGTCTGTTAGGAAACTACTTTCGGCTCCTAGCCTCACCCAGTCATTTCCTTCATTTGCCTCTTAGCATGTCATCTTTCTGTCTTAAACCCTTTGCTTGTCTACAGGCGGCTTCATGTTCACGTTTGTCCTGCCAAAAAGCAGGTTTGGGGCTGCTGTGCAGTTCCATACAGGTTGGCCAGGCTGGCTGCTGAGTGGCAACTTAATTGTCCTTGTCTGCCCAAGAGCTGAATGGGGGCACTCATTTTGTTCTCTGTGCCAGCTTCTCATTCTCATAAAACTTGAATGGATTTTAATGTTTTGTGAATACTGACAATTTAATGGGTTTAGAAGTTGAGTATGTGGTGGGGATTTAGAGGAGAGACTAGCAAATAGTGCGTTCTGTTGTCTCTTTTTTGTGATCAGGCTAGAGGTGCTGTTGTTGAAAGGGTTAAGAAAGAGAGCAAGGCTGCTCTGAATGCAGGAGGGGGGAAATGATTTTAAATTATTAACAATGAATTGCATCACGGTGGCTCATACAGAGAATAAAAAGGGAATCTGATTTAAGTGGCCATAATCTACTGCTTATGGTTTATTTCATTTTCCAGAGAAAATCCACACATCTCTAGGGCATACAATAAATTCACATCAACTGGAAACTGAGATAAACCTATAGCTCCATAATTCTAGAATTATTTCAGGTAATATTTTATGCACCATCTTTATTTCAAGGGTGGTTGTTGCAGTTCCAAAATAATTTAGATTTTAGGAATGCCAGAGGTCAGGTGTGCATTTTGCAGTATCTTTAACTATGTGACTGAACGCAGAATCCTTTTGCTGTTCAGTGTATTGTATAGGTCAGCTCTCGGCATTTCTCATAGTGTGTGAAGTGACGAGGACTGTTGTCTATAGTTCTTTGTTTCATTTGTTACGGAAATGTGAAAAGAAGCAATGTACAAGGGTATGGTAGGAAGAGAAGGGTCAGTCTTGTTGGTAAAGGAGGGCTGTATGTTGATGTCTATCTTTGCCTCTGCCGAAGTCTTTCAGAGATGATAGCCAAATCTTTGAAACCATACTTTCTAAATGCAGTCTCTTCTGCATGTTTTTAATTCTCTGAGCCTCAGACTTTAGAATCAGTCATGGAAACGCTGAATGCTTACAGCTGCTGGGGAGATCACCAGAATATTTAAAGTTGCCAAACTTAAGTTCTCTGCACTATAAGGTTTCATGTGCATCATCTATTCAGTATGTTCTTTCTAAACTGTAGTCTGTTTATGTCTCTCCTCTAATAGATGGTGTGAGAAGATGGGACTGTGCTGAAAATAAACGTATGTTTCTCTATGTGAAAGAGTGAAAGCACTGTGTACTAAGGGAGACACAAAAAGCATGATGTAAAATCATAGAATGATTAGAGGGGCTAGAGGGGCAGAATCACATCCTTTGACCTGCTGGTCATGCTCCTTTTGATGCAGCCCAGGATATGGTTGGCTTTCTGGGCTGTGAGAGCACACTGCTGGCTCGTGTTCAGTTTCTCATTGATCAACACCCCAAAGTCCTTCTCCTCAGGGCTGCTCTGAATCTCTTCTCTGCCCAACTTGTTGCTGTGCCTGGGATTGCCCCCACTCAGGTGTAGGACCTTGCAGTTTGCTTTGTTGAACTTTATGAGGTTGTCATTAGCCCACCTCACAAGTATGTCAGGGTCCCTCTGGATGGCAGCCCTTCTCTCTAGTGTATCAACCGAACCATGTAACTTAGTGTTATCAGCAAATGAAAAATACTTCTGTCTGTGGGCTACGACTGGAGTAGCATACATTCAACCTACCTGAACAATCTGGAGACAAGCTTCATTATTGAATATTGTTCAGTAATGTGTCCACAGCTTTTCATTCTGTTTATAATATGTATACAAAGGAGATGAGGCCAAGTAGCACTTCATATCTCAAATTGTATCAGTTTGTGATATTTACCATCACGTAAAGGTAGCCCTGAATTTATCAACTCTGTGTGTGTATAAGAGAGAACTCCCTATGTTCTTGTGTATTGGTTCTTCCTCTGCTCCCTGATTGCTGCTCTTCACAGCTCCCTTTTTTTTGCTTTTAATATAATGCTGATGCTCTGAGGATTGATTAGCTTGATTGGATCCGTTAAGGTCATTCCATGGACCTCTGTGGTGAGCTGAGAAGCGTAATTGCTGCTACGATGGACATTTTCGGCACAGCACAGTAAGAGCAACAAACAGTAGAGTTCAGGAATTTGAGTTTTGTTGCAGACTCCATTTCTAAAGGGTGGTCAGGTGTACAAAGGTTGTGCCTTCTTCATGTTTGCTTCTTTTTGCTCACTGCTACTAATGTAGCAATGTCAAGTCCTGCCTCTTCCCAGCCTGTCCCTTGGGTCTGGTTTCATTGTCCTGGCTTGTCCTAGTTTTCGCCACTCAGTCCTCTTGCCAGGTCTATGCTTGCTCTCTGGCCAGCCTGTGCCTCCCTGTTGGACTTCCACATCACCTAGCTATCAGTCTCGGTTCTTCTCTACAGGACTTGCTCCCATGTAGCCATGCCCTGCTCCACAGGCTTCTAGGCTTATGTCCATGTGTTGGTCCTCATTTCCATTTCCCAAGGCCTCACAATTGTTTTTGCTTGACCTATTTCTTCTACCTTATTATTTGGCTACTCCTTTTTCTAAGTTCACTCTCTCAGTCCTTAGATAGTCCCCTCTTTTCCTTCATCCTATCCTTCTAGTCCTTTCTTTCTTGCACAATCAGTGCATGCTTCCATCTCTTCCATTCTCTGGGATGGAGTGTGTTTCTGTTACCACTTTCATGTCCTTTCTCCATTTTTAATGGGTAGTCGCCTTGTTCAATGAGTCCCCCACTCCTTATTTCTTGCTCCTGATTTTCCTGTCCATCTTTTCTTCATCTTCACTTGTACTCCAGTCTGACTTCACTGACGCTTCCAATCTTTGTTACAGTCTGCTTTCTCCAGTCATGGGGCCTTCAGCTTCCAGTTTTGTTACTTTATACTACTGCTTCCTTTGGTGCTCAGCTCTAGCAGGAGTAAGGGTTGAAACCACAGAGCTGACAGTCTTACTAGGATAATACTTGACCGGGCATTCTTCAATCCAGAAGCATTATTTCAGGGGAAGCTGTGTTCAGCCCTGGGCTGGCATGTGTTAAATACAAGGAAGTGTCTTCTAGAAAGAAGTGTGGCGATCTGTAGATAGGATTTGGGTTTTGCAATGCATAGAACTCATCCAAAGTTAAGCAGTTGGAGGAGGATGATAGGGGTACATTTCAGCAGGTTTCACTTCCCAGGCAGATTTTCAAGCTTCTGTTCCAAATGGTAAAGGCAATGTTACAGCTTTTCACAGAATAGTCAATAGGATTCAGTACTTTGGCCAATAAGATATTCTTGTTCTGCATCAGAAATGGCTGCATATTTCTCTGATTTTTTTCCTCTCTGAAATCACTTCTGAACGACTTTTCAACCTAAATAGAGTTCATCTGAGTTGTAAGAAACTGAAAATACAGTGTGATGATGGCAGGAGTCAAATGACTTTGGCACTAAGGCTCTTCCTTTCCCCCTCACGCTGTAGTTCTGCATCCCAAATTTGTCAGGCTTTTCCTTTGCTCCTCCCATGCTCCTTCTGTCTTCATTCCAACTTTGCCTTTCTGTTGTGGCTGCCCTCTTGTTTCCACCATCTAACCTCTATCAGCTGTTCCCTTTATTGCTGTAATTGCTGTGTATTATCAGACAGTGTCCTCTTTGTCACTGTTGGAGCAGGCCAGCAGTGTGATGGTAACAGACTAATTTGCATACACAGTTTATCCCTTTTTAATATTGTTCTCCTGGCTGATATGGGAGGAGGAAAGCACTTTAATGAAAAGGGAGTATGGTTACACTGATATTTTTATTTTGATGATGGTGAGCTTTGTATATTGTTAATTTATAATGTACATACTTTTGAGTAACTTAGGGGCTTTTGTCTTAGTTTTATCATCTAAACTCTCAAACGAAAGCTACACTGATGGCCAGTTAGCATAATAGAAACAGAAGAGTTTGGGTCAGAAAAGACCTTTAAAGATCATCTAGTCCAACCTCTCTGTCATGGGCAGGAACACCTTCCACTAGACCAGGTTGCTCGAGCCCCATCCAGTTTGACCTGGAATGTTTAATAGGCGAGAAGCAGAAACAAAGACCAATTTTGTTTAAAGGTAACAGCAATAAATGAAGAGAAGGGTATAGGGAAACAGTATATCCAAATCTTAGGAAATGGAGAGCCTAGGCTTCCTTTGTTTAACAGTTAAACAGATGAAGACCAAAAACAGCCAGGATAGGCTGACCTTAAACAAAAGAGCAGTAGCTCTTAAGATAAACCAGGGAGAAATGGACCCCCTCCCTTACATAGCTAATGGATTTTTTCCCGGCTTTGGCAAAGAAAAACTTTCTGAAATAAGTGAATTGATAGGAATGGAGGGGAAAGGACCAAGGGATGGTCATTGCCAATCAATCTGTCTGTCAGTCTACTCTGCGAAAGATGTGAGATCATGTTAGCCTATTGTGTGGGCTACATCTGCAATCTAAAGTGATCCAAAGGTGATTTAAGGTTGCTCAGGCTGATCCTGTGGAGCGCAAGTACTCATTATTTGTTTTATTGTAGTTTATGTCATAAATTCTAATTCACAATATGTGGTTTTGCTGTGTAAAAATGTGCTTGAAACAGCTGAAATGATATATGACCTTAAGAATGAATGCTTTTAGGATCATTACTGAGCAGGACCTTTTGAATCTGTTGAACAATTCACATTCATGATAGAAACTGTTTCAGTAGCTAAGGGTACCCCCCAGCAAGTTCAACATGAGCAATGCTTTCCAGAATAGGTGGGAAATTATTTTGAAAATGGCAGTAGGAAGTGTGTTCAATGTTACACACAACTCTGACACTTTTCAGTCATTTGGAGCTATTAATCTGCTTTACTGGATCTGCCTCTCTCTTTCTTTGGAGATGTGCTTTTTCCTTTTTATTCTTCAGCTGGAATTTTTAATGCTCTCCGTTAGTTTATCATTTTAGCAAGTTTATTTCTGGTACAGTCAGCTGGAGTGATTAACAGATGAAATGACTTCAGAATATAAATTCTCATTTGGTCTTCTAGGCTATATTTCATCTCTGTTGTATGCCTTTCTAATTACCAGCATATTTCAGTACTTAAAATTAGAATTTTAAAACATGTATTATTCATCTTCTCTTTATCAGAATTAAAAATGACACCGGCTGACATGTATTATTTCTTCAAAATGTTCTAATATTGTATTTTCTTTCTCATTTAAGCCTAATTATCTCTTTAAAATATTAGATCAAGGTTTGTTTTAATCCACATGACACAGTTTGGCTGGATTTTTCAATCAAGCTATTGTTTGTGGGGGTTTTCTTGTTTTGTTAAAGCAACACTAGCCTGTGTGTATTTAAACCAGCAGATAGTAGTCCAGCTCTGAACCTCTATCAATGGTGCCTGTCATTGGCACCAGTACTGAAGAAAGCTCAATGCAAATTTTGCAACTTGGTCTTATATTTAACAAATATCCAAAGAGCAAGTAAGTGCAGATAACACTGGGAGCAGTAAGATTTAGGTGCAGCTTCATAACTTAGGATAATCTCTGAGTATATCTTACTATATCAAATCTTTTTGCTTGTTAAGTAATGGCATTAAAAAACAGTCTGTGCAAAGCACGTAGAAGATTAATTAACATTGGGAAGAAAAGAGATGTCTGAGCCTTTCACCTGTAAGGTACCCTTTATCTCCAGCTGAGTTTGCCAGCCTTTAATGCTATTTGTCATCTTCCCTAACAGGTATCTTGTTATTTTTTTTTCCACACTGCCCTTTGCATTTTGAATGATTCCTGTAATGCCAATACCCTTTATTAGTCTGTTATCCTCTGCCACTCGAGGCTTTAAGTATTTATTTGGCTTAAGCAAAAAAAAATAGACACATTTACCTAAGTGGTGGATACTTCCTTTAGAAACAATTAATTTAAGAGAGAACTAAAGAAGGTAAAATGTCTATTCCCAAGTTTAAGGATGTTGTATATACAGAGTTATGTCCTATGTATTATGATGCTTTTCATATAACTGTTATTTATGAAGAGGATATTAATTATTTTCTGCTAAAGCAAACAAACGAGAGTTCTTCACAAGGCCAGCTGGGTGGGACTTTGAGCAACACTGTCCTAGTGGAAGGTCTTCCTGCCTGTGGCCCTGGAGTTGGAACTGGATGATCTTTAAGGTGCCTTCTGACCCAAACCATTCTGTGATATAGCTTTGATATGGCTCTGTGGTGCACACCTTTGAGTGGCTTTTACCTGTGCAAGCAGCCATCTTGGCTTGTACAGCTCAATTTGAAGGAATGAAATGAGTTATATAGATGAGGTACCTTTTAATGAATGGTTTCCTTATGTGATGATCATTAGGGCATGTGGGAACTGTCTGGCTTCTTTTAAATGTTGTCATGTAATTTTTTTGCTGATGATAAAGATACATAATTTGCAAAAAAAGAATGGCAGGAGTCATTCTGTTTATGTCCATATTATACACTGATGCTTCTTATACGATTTTTATTCACATTTGTATTTTTATCTTGAAAGTTTTGTTGCATGTGTGTAAGTGCACACTTCTATAAACGTAAGGATCCTATTTGATAATATTTTATCACGTTATTGAAAAAGCATAATTTATTACTGTTTCATAGCATCTTAAATCTGTCAGTCAGGGCGAACTGTGATTTTTTTGTATTCTTTTTAATTCTTACCCGGGTTACACCTTTTGGCCTAAACTGCTTGAAAATGCACAGTCTTGTAGGAGTAATTGCATATTAGAAAGTATATGTAATGCCTACCTTAGTTAAACCATGCCTGAGTTGCCATCTTTTTTTCTGTTCTCCTCAGATTGCTTAATGACAATGAACAGAAAGTCCATTATAATACTTTAAATTGCTTGTAGGTAGTGTACTTTGCTGTCTCCATGGCAAAGATGAGAGCCATCCTCATCACTGAAGGTACTCTTCTGGTAGCTGGTGTCTTGTCTGCCTAATGTCAGCATCCATACTTCACTCTGTGTGTAGAAAAGCAAAGACCCTGTTGAGTGTGAAGATCACATCGCACTCAACACTTCTGTCAGAGTAACTCCTCGTGTTCCTCTTCCAGCTTTCTTAGAAGTCAGTTTACAGAAGGTTATTTTTTGTCATCTAGGACTGAAACCGTATTGAATGTGTAACAAGAGCTGCCAGCTTTACATGCTGGGGAGCCTTCCAGCAGGCAGCCCTCTAAGAGAGCATAGTTCAAGGAGCTTTACCTCATTTGGATTAAAGGATATCACACCATGGTGTTACTACCAAGTCTCAGAAATCTTTTTGAGAAGTATGCTCTTAATATGATTGGTAACACAGCATCAGCATCTGTGTAAATGGCAGTCATGTCATTTCAGGAAAGGACAAATGGTACCTTCTTGTGGAGGGAAATGTTTATGAACTGTTCACACCAGAATTAGTCAGATCTCCCAGGCAAATAAGTTCTGCATTGAGCAGCTGGATTAAGGAGACTGGAACAGTGTTGCAGCCTCATTCAGGAGAATCTTAAGCATTTGGAAACTTGATGTAAGAGTGAGTGCTTTGTTTCCAAGGGCACAGAGGACTGTCAGACTCTTCTGCTTCAAGTAATATTCTAACTGTGAAAGTTACTGTTTAACCATTTGATGTCAAAATAAAATAGATCTATAGGAGGTCTGCAAAATGGAGTAAAAATATACTCTTACAATAGGGGCACTGTCTCTTGCTATCTCTGTAATTGTTGTAATTAAGACTCATTAGTATTTTCTTCTAGAACTACTACTATAGTTTTGTGACTGCCTAAACTTAAACTAGAGCTAACATACTGTAAGTTTTGTCCCAGCAGATATTTAGTGATTCAAGTCTCAGTTCAGCTGTGTTTGGCTGCACAGGTTCTACCATAAGCAAACTGCGTAAAGTCTAGACTTAATTTTTAGGGCCATAGTAAAGCAGGGTGCACTTAAAGATAAAAAAAAAAAAATGATAAATAGGTGTGTGGTTTGACACACAAAGTGTGGAATTGCACAAAAATACCCATTTCTTCACATGTCAAAGTCACAGCAACAGGTGAAATAAAAGCAGTTAAACCAGGTTTCCTATAGATATGTCTCCATAACAACTAGGTTAAGTTAGGTGAGTAAAGTACTTCAAATCTCTATTTTCTGCCTAGTTTAACTGTTTTATTCAGTATTTCTCTGCTTCTGAAGAGGTAAGGTTCCTTTCTACATAACATAATGGTAAGGAGAATCTTGCAAGTTTGAGCTTTCTTAAATGAACCAATGCTTTCAGGAAGAGTACAGATGCAGAAAATGTAAAGTATATTCAGCTTTTACCACTTACAAGACTCTTGTCTTTTGTCTGGAAAGAAAATGTGTAAAGAAGCACACTTGATATGAAATGTAATACTAATGTATCTGTACTGTGATTTTCTTTTGAGTAGCAAGTAGTGTAATTGCTTGATACCCTGGAAGAATTGGAGAATTTGAAAAGCGAGATCCCTCTTTGTTTTACATTATCTGGCTGTGCAGAGGAAAAATGTATAAAAAGTTTCCATTGTGAGGTGGCTGAAATTCTTTGCATCAGAAAGTATCAATGCTCAGGGCCTCACTCTTAATGTCATCAAAGCTAATTCAACCTGAACAATCCCCACTTCATGGGCAGGAAGGTATTACATTCCTATAAAGAGATGTACAAAGCTACAAAATGATCAAATGTTGCAGTTATTAACAAACAGAAGCCCTGTAAACTTAGTGCAATAACTGGCAGCTTCTTGGATAGAACATTTGTCAAGCTCCAGGGATTTGGGAGTTTCTATTAATTAATAATTTAGTTCTGAATATTCATTTTTTCCCAGTCCTACTTGTCATTACTATCTTTAGACATCACGTTTGTTGCAGTTCTAACAAGGAAACTCCCCACAGTGAACATTAATGCATAGCTAGGTAATTACATTTTATATGTATGTTAACAAGCTTTGATTATTTTTGTAGTGAAGAAAGAGGGCTTCCTTAACCTTTAAATAAAATCTCAGATTTTAAACTATCTCTGTGGAAAAATTAGGTATCATTCATTGTAGAGAGCAGGAGTTATAAGTAAACCCCAGTGATAGGTGCTCTAGGTCATTGAGTCTGTTGTTTCAGAATGAGCCTGTCTGAATTAAGTCTTCATGGAATTATTATTCAGGAGCATGCCACAATTTTTTCAAAACTGATGAGAAAATCAATACATAAAATGCATCTTTTTTGCTTTATTGTGTCATCATTTTGTAGTTATAAGAATTCAGTGTTAGAATTTTAGCATTTCATTACATGGTTATGGCTTTGGTGGCTGGTCCTGTGTTTTGATCTTTCCTAGATACTTCACCTGTGAGCTGTCAAAGGTGTGTATGCATGTCAGTCTTCACAGCTTGCAGGAATGAGTATGATTGCTTTGCAAATTGATGTAGATAGGTTAACAGAAAAGTTTTGTTTCCTGGATTTTCTTAAAAGCAGAAAAAATAGGCTTTTTTGCCAACTTCAGTTATCTGTACTGAAGGACTTTTACTGTTAGTTATTGTTTCCTAATGTAATAATAAACCTGGGGTTATTTGCTTTCTATTATACTTTCTATTGACTAGAAAGACAACAGACATTGTTTCAATTTACCCATTGCAGTTATCCAGTTTTTCTTCTCCAGTCTTTCCCCAAGGCTTTTCTGTTAGGATGCTTGCAAAACATCCAGGAGGTTAGGCAACAACTGTGCTATTGCCAGTGCTTACATACCAAATGGTGCCTTTGCCAAGCCATCATCTTGTAAAAGCAGACACAAAGCTTTTGTGTTTTTGGAAGAACTTGCTTTGTGGATTACAAGAGATGATGGGTATGGCCAAGTGGAAAGGCTCTGTTTTTGTGAAAATAACCTTAGCAGGTAAAAGAAAAGGCGATGAGACCTAAACCCTGTATTTTGTGTCATTTTCCCTTAGTGAAGTATTTTAAAATTTTCCTTAAAGGAAGAGCATTTGACTGTCCCCAGCCAATAGTTGTGGCAGAGAGAGGACAGTTGAGCTTGGTTCTCTAAACTTGTCACGTATTTGCCTTCATCTTACATGACTGTTTGATGGTTGACGTGACAAATGATTCATTGTGTGTATCAAAGAGCCAGCCTAGGTCTGTGGAAGAACTCAGTGTTGTATGCAGATAGCATGTCGATCTTTTAATTCCTGGGATGCCTTCATCAAAATCCAGAATTAACATTTAAGATATCTTTAATGTATCTGAAAGACGCCTGGTGCTTGATATGTTTTTTTTTCCAGTAAAACTGCATAGAGGGTTTGTACTTCCACATGCCTGGACTTTCCACTACCCTGCCTGGGCTAAAGCATTAGCATCCCTTTCCTACCTGTTCCTGGTGACACACAATGGATTGGGTTTTTCTATACCTGCCTCCTTTGAAGGTTATACACTGGCACTGCTGCCTGTAGAGTAACAAACTCTACTAGCGTTGAGTTCTGCATGAGAGCCAGCAGCCGCTCTCGCTTCTGCCAGTCTTGTGTAGTGAGGATTGCCTAAAGTCTTTCTTTTGTTGAAGCTCTACTGGTGCAGCGTGCAATACAAGGTTCACGAGGCCAGAGACCAGATACCTGAGAAAGAATGTAGTTGCAGGCTGGCCATGGGGCTGTGAGGCTGGAATAAAGGGATGGCCCTGGCTTCTACTTCTGGGACTGCTCAGAGATTTTATCCAGTGACTAGTTTTGACACAACAGTATTTAGCTTAGGTTATATGATCTTGCAGTAGGTATAATATGGTAAGTAAAATAATTTTTGATGGTTTTGTATACTTGCATGTTCCTGCTAATTTATGAACATAAAACTTGCACTTGCTCAGTATCAGTATTAAGAATTGCCTGAACTAAATGCCATTTTTCTTAAAAATTAAATGTAGCATTAATTTAAAATACAGCTTACGGTTTTTATCAGCTAAAATCAGCTGCTCCACTTCTTGCAGTCTTTCTAGTTCTGAAAGAACTATTGTTTCAGCAGGGGGATGAATAATGCAGGTTAGCTTGTTTCTGTGGGCATTTATTACAGCCACACAGAACAGTTCCTGGAGAGATTTTCCATCTCTTATTTAGCAATAGTGAAAGTTACCATTATTCTATTTACTTGGCTTGCCACTATGGCAAAGGATAATTCTTTGGACTGTGAGGAGGAAATGTTTCTTTTTTCTGGCTTCTCCTTGCATATGCTTCTCCAAATGTAATTAAATATGAATATGTACCAACAAAATGCAGCATTTTTCAAGTTTAGTTAAATTGATTTTTAAGAACCTGGGTATAGGCATAAGCAACTCATCTTGTGTTTTGTATAATGCTGTTTATTACATAGAACTTACAGACAGTGTAGTGAATCAATAAAATATCACCATGCACGTCAGATGAACATTATGGCTGTAAATTCTTCATCAGGAAGAATCTGCAGGGAAAAAAGGGAAACAAAAAGCCAGATCAAAAGCAATGTGGAGAATTAATGTGGAGAAGATGAAAGGGTGGGAAATGAACAATTGGGTTGATGTAAGTGGAGGATTAAGTAAAGCAGAAGCAATAATTTTTTATGGGACAGATAAAAAAAAATTGAGAGTAATTGTTATAGGAGGTGCAAGTAGCGGCAAGTTGAAAATGACACATATTCAGTGGCCATATGAGTACTAGGGCTTGTCCGTGATCTGTGCTATCATTCATTTCCAGTATGTAGCTTTCTAATAGCTCTTGTAATATCATGTGCTGTTCTATCAAGGGACCACACAAAAGCCTATTGGATTCTTTTGGAAGTTAAATTACCATGCTAGCATCATTCAACACTGTTTAGCTCTGGATAACAATTTTATTTAAAATACTTGAAGCCAGCCAAATCTTCCATTCACATCTGCTGACCCTTTGTACATGCAGCACTAGGTTAACTAGCTTGCTGAAGGGGGTGTTTACAGACAGGGCTCATTACTAGGTAGAGCTGATAATGTTCAGTGGGAAGTTCTACCACTAACTCTGGAAGGTTCTAAAATACAGGATAAACTGAAATTATGATTAATGTGGTCTTTTGTCTTGTACCTTCTAGTCTTTGTGGTGCTTCCAACTACTTCTTTCTGTTATAATGTCAAAATTAAATCTTGTTTCTTAGTGAGAATAAATTTCACAACTTAAAAGAAATGAAGATCAGCTGCCTGCTCCCCCATGTCATGTCACTGGAGGTAAACTCCAATCATTTCTAATTGCTAGATATCTTTGTAGCACCTAGTTGGAATATTTCGATTGGCATATTGCTTTAAGAGCAGAGATGCCTCTGGCAGAGAGTTTACTGTGAAAAAGGGAGCAGAATTAGTTCAGAGGCATTGCATTCCTTGCATTGAGCTCTTCTTCTTTTAAGAGAAGAAGGAATTTCTCTTATGGAGATTTTCCTGTTCTTTGATCCCTGGCTCGAGAGCCTCTGTGTTCTAGCGTGGGGACCGTTTAAAATGATTGGTCTAGTGGAAACTTTATGCAAGTGTATGAGAGTCCCTCTCTGCTATGTAGGATATTTTCTGCAGTGGAAGTCAGACTACTTAGAAAGTTAGTCTAGCCAGGTTTACTGGGCTCAGGAGCTGCGTCCTTGTTTAAAAATGTAAGGGAAAAGTCGGAAAATGTTAGTATCTCTGGGACTGCTGGGGCTTTGAATATGGAAGCATTATGATCCAGACGTAAACTTTCCACATTTTCCCACCTTTGTCATTTCACTGGTGTTTTGTGGGTACATTGCAGAGCGTGTAATGATGGATATTAGACTGAAAGATTCAGTCTTGTCTTTTAAGCTTTTAGAAGAAGATAGAAAAAGGTTCCAAAATCTGTTTAGAGATAGCATCACAGTACAATTCTTTGAAAGATAAGCCCTTTTGTGACAGAACCTCCAAAAAGAAGTTGTTCTCATGCTATGAAATAGGGGGTAATGGCTTCAAACTGACAGACAGCAGGTTTAGACTAGATACTAGGATGAAGTTCTGTAATATGAAGGTGGTGAGACACTTGCTCAAGAAAAGCTGTGAGTGCCCCATCCCTGGCAGTGTTCAAGGCCAGGCTGGTCAGGACTTTGAGGAACCCAGTGCAGCGGAATGTGTCCCGGCCCATGGCAGGGGTTTGGAACTGAGCGATCTTTAAGGTCTTTTCAACCCAAACTATTTTATGATTACATGAAACTGTCAGGATGCCCCTTTCACTGCTGCCTGAGCAGATCTCATAATTGTTTTGTATTTTCTGTGCATTTTCTTCTAATCTTATATCTAATTGATACCTAATTAATATCTTCAGAATTTCAGTGTTATAGTAAACATGTGACTCAGTGTCTGGCAATCTCATGTTTCATTTAGGACATTGTAAAACTTGTTCTATTGTTGTTGACAACTGTTAAAAAGATGTATATTTTTGATTTGTCCAAAGTCAATATTTATGGGTGATTAAAATAAAGAGGTTGTTTAGCAGATGCAAACTTCAATTTTGTAGTTACGGTGTCATAATCACTTCATAAGGTTTCTCTGTTGAGGAAATTATCTTTGTTTAATGCTAAAGGATGTAGGTAATCTGTCTCTAATGCCAAATAATTTCAGGGTGTGCTCTTCACTTTTTCCCCTACACTTACGTAGATCGGAAAACCGAATGTTCCAAACAACTCGTGGAACCGTTTCCATATCAACTTTTATGTGCTAAAAATGTAGTTAAGATTGTTCAACCCAAAACATAAAAAATAACTCAAATTTAATTTATATGGTGTTTTTGAAGGAAATGCTTATTTAACTGGTTCTATTAGCACAATGAATTTAAGTTTGCCCTAATAAAATGTCAGTAGCAAGCCAGTGTCACCTGTTTAAATGCAAGTAGTTGGAACCATGAGGAAATACTGAATTTGAAGAGGTGTCTGTTCACAAACAGTACTTTTGTGCATTTTGAGTGAATTTATGGTAATCAGTTAACATAATACAGTCACATTAAGTGCTAAGGTAAATAGCATTAAACGTAAACATTTTTTTACATTGCTACATGATTTGTTCTGCTATGGAAATGCTTCAGAACATTTTAGCATTTCCTCTTTTGTGTGTCTTATGGCTTCAGTGGTATCTCATCTTCTCCCTGCTGTGTCAGCTTTGCATCCTTATCCCTTGTGCACCAGCCTGTGTTCTTCCCTTTTCCATTCATCACTGACACATCTGGAGCAGTGATATTCTCACTCCCTTTTCTGGGTTTATTTTAAAAGCTAGAGGGGGAGTTTCTAAAGAAGGAATAGGCCTACAATTACTCCTGGTAATTCTTTACAGTTCTTCTGCCTGCAAGATAGCTGGTGTGTTTTCATAAAAATGAGTAATGTCTTAATGCTGGTCGGGTGTGCCCAGGAGATGATTCAAGCATGTGGTTGGGGAGCAGAGGATGCTGGAAGGGATTTGGTAAGCATCTGCTGATGCTGTTAGTTCCGACAAGCTTCTAGAAAGTCATCAGTTAAAATATGCTTTGATTTTGAAGTTGTTGAACTTGGAAACTAAACAATGGGAATAGGTTTGCAGGTTAATTTTTAATTGCATCTGGTCTCCTCTTCCTCGGTACTTCATTTCAAAAACAAAAGTAGCTTTTTCATCTTTTGGCTGTTGGAAAAAAAAGGTCTCCTACAACCATGATTATTTTATACTTGGGAAACCGTATAGCTCGTCTGTTACCATTTTTATTTTTTTCCTTAATCCAGTCAATGCAGCATACAAAAGTGTTCCCTTTGGCTAGTAGACTGAAGGGCATATATTGGATCACTGATGATACAAAAGTAAATTTGGCTTTAAAAAGAATCAGATTTGATTCTATAATACGCTTACTTTCCTGAAGCGTCTGGGGCAGTTTGGGGAAAATAGGCAACAGCAAATAATTTGCATGTAAAGCTTTCAGTTTAAGTGGTGAATAACCTTGGGCTGGGTTATTCGAAGGACTAGTGCTGACCTACATCCTGTTGTGACAGCTGAGAGCAGCAGGTTGGAACTGCTGGATGAAATCCATACCCAGTTGCCCCTGTACTTTCTTCTTGTCACTACACAATGTCAAATGAAAGACACCTTTTTCTTTTTTAATTGTTTTTAAACTGTTGCTTATTCTAGCTGTTTACTAATTTGAAGAGAATAGCCTTGCTGCCATGGTAGTACAATGGGAAAAGTAATTGAAATCAGTGGCAGGCTGTCCAGTGTGAGCATCCACCCTACATAACTACACTGAGGTAGGGTACAACTTCCAAATATAATAAAGTGATGCTTTTCTTCCTCATCAGCTATTTTGGAGCCTGGTGGTTTTGTTGGATCTCTGTATCAAGTTGTAAATGGTGTGTGAAATAAAACATTTCTCAGTTGATGGATATGACCCTAATGAGTTCAAATGCCCTTCAAATTGCTGTGGTATGCTTTGTTTTGATCAGACATGGAAGTCTATCTAGTGCATAATTCTCATTTTAGAAAGGAGATAGAAAAGAGACCAGTAGGAACCAATTTACTAGTTTCTCATTGTTTTTTTTCCCAAGCTTGGGGATGTATGTGCAGATGTTGGTCTGCCTGGTTTGTTTTGTGGAGTTTTTTCTTTTTAACTTTTCTTTTAAAAGTAATCTTCCTAATTTATATTTGCTGGTGATATTTTTCTGGATTGGCATCTGGGTAGTGGTACTTGGAGTTCCTTGATAGCTGTTATTAATTCCCACCCCTCTCTCCCAGTTAAGAATACAAAAGTTGCAAACTTCAGAGTTATGTATGATTTGTCAGCAGCACATTGTCAATCAAGGCAGGAATTCATTAATTCTTGACTCTAAGCCTGAGATTCAGCTTCTGGTGATGCAGTCTCTCTAGTTTAAAAAAACCCAAGCCTGTTCTTAGCTTGTCTACCCTTATTGCAAAACTTTCACTAAATGAATATATGTGTTAGATGAATGCTTAAAAAGCATATATTCCAAAATGTAGTTTTTGTCTAAAATGGAAGTTAAACTACAACCACGATTTTTAGTCTGTTGTGTTTTGTAACAGCACTTTGGTATGATAATGTCATTCTGCTCTTTGAGAATTCATACTGTCAAGTGGGATATGTCTTGGGATCCCTGTGTGCCTCTGAAGTGGAAGAGTGGAAACACCACAGCTGAAAGTCACTTAAGAATCAGGTTTGCATAGTGATTTTAGTATATAGGCATGAATCATGACTCAAAAGCTACTAAACCAGCGGTATCTTCCATATCACTATTTTACCAACGTAATTTTAACTCCCAGCATAATGTCCTCTATGACCTAGCTTCTGTCACTGGTCTCTATGGTAGAACCCTTTTCAAGGTAGAAAATGAAAATACTCCCAACACATTACCCTGTCAGCTAAGAAAAACTGGAGCGCAACACAACTTTGAAAGCGCCCTGTTCTATACATGCTGTTTGAACCACTGGCTATATTTTCTAGGAGCAGTAACTGTAGCCAGGCTGGAGCATATTTAGTGAGGCAGAGCCAGGGCATTTGTCTAGGTAGAGCAAGTGAAAAGGGAAAGCAGGGCATGTTCATTATTCTTCTCTTCTGCTGGACTTATAACAAGACACCCATATTACCCAAATCAGCTGTGCTTTTTGTGTCTGAAGTTGTTTCTAGCAGACGTCCATGATTTTGAATAGCTGATTTATTTTCTTGCTGTGTTTTATCTTATATTTTTTTTTTTACTTTAATGGGCTCAGGTGGGTTACAAATAGATGTTGTTTTAGTAATGATTCCACAAAGAAAACTGAAGTAGTGAAACAACATTTGCCACAGCCAAGTATTTTTGTTTCATACAGGCTCTCTGCTCAGTTTTATGGAGAGGATCACTTTGCTAGTGAATGCTCAAAGAAAGCTCTTGCTGATTAGAGGTGATGAAGGCCATCACTTCTCTCTCTCATTTTGTTTTGATTCTGTTGTTAAGCAGAGGAGCTGATGCCTGTTGTGTGCTCCTCTCCTCTGTCTCTAGGCTGCCATGCTCCCATTTCTAAATTGAGATATACCAAAGCAGCTAACAGTAATTTGCATCTATAAGTGCTACTTTAAAGGAGAGAGAGATAATCTGAATGTGTGCACATGTGTTTGCTTTATTCTAGTGGTTATGGGCTATTTGCTCTTCTTGTGATTAAAGACTGCCCATTCTATGAATGTGTTTAATACTTTGAAAACTTGAAAGAAATGATGGCACCCCACACAATGTCAAAATGTGTATTTGAAGTAAGAGCCTGGCAATTCAGATCTGGTCTTGTTCCTAGCAGGTAAAAGGCTGCCTTGATGACACTTAGAGCAAATGAATTTCTCTCCTGCAGTCATGCACTGAATAAAATGCTTGATCTAGTTTGGTACAAAAGGACATGATCTATAAATAGTTAACAGGGCTTTCTTCAGGACAAGTGATCTATAGGCAGGAAATCTCTCTTGGGGTCTTTTAAAAAAGTAAGTGCTGATATGAACAAAAGGAAAGTTTGTTTTTTTTTTTTTTTAAAAAAAAAAGAGACCTTTTTAATGAGATTTAACTTCCTTTTGAAAGCATCTGGCCAAGCACTTCAAAAGTCCAAAAAGGTAACCTTTTACAGTCACTTTAAGAAAAGAGGAAAAAAGGTCAGTCCATTAATCTGATGTGTGAATACATTGTCAATAACCACAAGCTGAATATCGTAGAATGGTTTGGGTTGGAAGGGACCTTAAAGATTATCTAGTTCCAACCCGCTGCCATGGGCAGGGACACCTTCCAGTAGACCAGGTTGCTCAAAGCCCAATCCAACCTGGCCTTGCACACTTCCAGGTAAATACAAGCTAAAGCAACTGGTTACTTTGAATCAAAGAAATTACTGTCATATAAGCATCAGTGAATTCAGGTTTTATTTAAAAGACGCTGTTTCAGGCTTAAAGGAAGTTCTCTCTATGACATTTTTGAGTTTGTTGATATACTGCACTGTTGGCCACCAGGTCTCTCTCTCCTATTTGCTCTTTCATGCACTTTTTTGGCAGCAAATCTTACAGGTGCCTTGTACAGTATGATCCTCATGGAGAACCCTGACATCTTCTGTGAAAGATAAGAGCAAGATGGTGGAATGCAAGGAGGAAGTTTTCTGAAGGGTGTTTGGGGCAACTGGTTGATACTAGTACTGAATGGATGAACTAGTGTTGACACAGCTAGATCTGCTGTTCACTGTCAAGGAAGAACTGGTTGAAGACATGGTAACCAATGACAGCCTTGGCTACAGCAATTGTGAAATAAATGGTTGGTGTTCAGGATCCTGAAGGGGGTGTAGAACAAGATTATCAGGGTAGAGACTCCAAACATCAGGCTAGTGGACTTCAGCTTATTCTTTATTTACTTAGCAGGTAGGGAGAGTTCCTTGGGAGACAACTCTGAAAACCGAAAGAGCTCAGAAAAGTTGGCAGGTCTTTAAGGACTACATGCAAAAATAAAGCACCTCTATCAGGTAAACAGGTTAAGAACAGGTATAATGGCAGAACTCCAATGCAAAAAGGCAGCATATGAAAGGTAGAAGCAGTGATAGGATACAAAGAAGGAATTTAGAAAAATTGTCTGAGCATAGAGGGGTAGTGTTAGGAAATCCAAAACTTACCTTGACAGTTGCAAGGAATATTATGAGCAATGAGAACTTTTACCACTGCATTAGTAATAAAATGCTGAAATGGTATTGCTGCATCAACAAAAGAATAACAAGTGATTTGGTTAACAGCAGACACAGATAAGTCCCAGAGACCTGGTGCTTTGGTCTTCACCATATCTCCCCGGCTTCGGTTATTAGTGAAAGAATTCAGGGAGGATGCAGTTGCAGATCAAGTCAAGCACTGGGAGAGTTCAGTCTGTGGGACCAGATAGGTTGCATCCAAGAGTACTGAGAGAGCCATGTGGTAGCACTCTGTATCTTTGAAAGGTCATTAAAGTTGAACGAGGTACCTCATTACAGGGGAAAAGCAAACCACAGAATCATTAGGGTTGGAAGGGACCTATGGAGATCATCCAGTCCAGTACCTCTGATAAGGCAGGATCACCTCAGGTTGTACAGGAACGCACCCAGTTGAGTTTTAAATGTCTCCAGAGAGGGAGCCTCTGTGACCTCCCTGGGCAGGTTGTTCCATTGCTCTGCCACCCTCAATGTAAATAAGTTCTTCCTCATGTCGATGTGAAACTTCTTGAGTGTTTATGGCCAGTGCTCCTTGTCCTATCACTGAGCACAGCTGAATTGATAAATGTTGTACCAGTCTTCAGAAAAAGCCAAAAGCAAATCCCTTATAACTATAGCCTGGTCAGGCTACAGTTCCTGGGAAATTCATAAAGTGAGTCTTCTTGGAGCAGATTTCTAGGCACGTAAAGAAAGTGATAGGGAGCAGTAAGCATGAGTTTACTGAAGGCTGATCAGTCTGGCGGCCTTCTATGATAAACTGACAGGATTTGTGGACTAGGGGAGAGCAATGAATGTCATTTACCTTGACTTTAGCAAGACTTTTGCCACTGTCTCACACAACTGGATGGATAAAAAGCCAGTTGAGTGGTCAGGCTCAGCTGGTCATGATTCATGGGTTGTACTCTACTGAGTTCACCAAGGGTCTGTATTGTGACCAGTCCTCTTCAGCAACCTTATCAGTAACCTGAAAGAGGCAATGGGAGTGCACAATAATAACACATTCAGAAGGTATAGAACTGGGGAAACCACTCAATACAGTCAAGGGCAATGCTGCCACCCAGTGGGACCTACACAGGTAAGAAGAATGGGCTAATGTGAACTTTTTACAACCAAAGTCAGTGTCTGCCTTCTGGTGTCTAGATGTGGTCTGAGTTTTGAGTAGAGAGTATAATCACTTCCATCTATGAGCAGACTATGCTTTTGTTAACAGAGCAGAGGACACTCTTTGCTGCCTTTGTTGCCAGGACATGCTACTGACTTGTTCATGTCCAGCTAACACGTCTGCCCACATTTTGGATCCTCCATAGAGCTGCTCCCCAGCCAGTCAGGTCCCAGGCTGTATAATTGCCACAGGCTTTTCCTTCCTATATGCTGGACTTAATGATTAGTCTTGAATTTCACAAAGTTTCCATTAGACCCTTCGTCTTTTGCCTATCCGCCCCCCCCAATGACAGGCCTGCCCTAGGAAGTGTTAACTGCTTGCCCCAGTTTTGTGCCATCTGTATACGTGACAAGAGTATACTTTGTCACCTCTTCCAGGACATGACCCTGAAAATTATCATTTTTTAGGTAATCAGACCCTGGCTCTTTGTCAACTCTAAGTTCTTTGGTCTGCAGTCCAAAGAGCGGGAGTAGAAACATATATAACCAGGAGATTAGCTAACAACTGCCCACATTCAAAATCTTTATGGGTTCTTTACATTTATGAACAACAACATGTGAAGTGCTGTTTGTTTGATACTATTTCCTAATGGGACAGATATTGAGTCTGGTTTTATTCAAGGTAGTTGTCCTGGTTTCAGCTGGAATAGAGTTATTTTTCTTCCTAGTAGCTGGTGCAGTGCTGTGTTTTGGCTTTAGTCTGAGAACAATGCTGGTTACACAGACATGTTTTAGTTGTTGCCAAATAATGCTTACCCTGATCAAGGACTTTTCGGTCTCATGCTCTGCCAGTGAGGAGGAGCACGAGAAGCCAGGAGGGAGCAGAGATAGAACACCTGACTCAAAGTAGCAAAGGGATATTCCATACAACAGCACATCATGCCCAGTGCTGGGGGGAGTTACCTGGTATGTGCCAGTCGCTGCTACAATTGTCAAGACAACCCTACAAAGTCCTTAGAGCCTCCAGATGACTAGTAGTTTTCATGATAAGGAAGTGTGTTGTGGGCATTAGCTTTGAGAATATACAGAAAGGTACAAGGTAAGACTTTGAGCTCTCCTGCTAACGGGGAAAGAGTTTTTACATTGAGGACTAGGAAGATATTTTACAAAATGCCTGGTGTTTCATGCATCAAACTTCTAAAGAAAGCCTTAGACTTATCAGCCCCATAAAGACTTTGCTCATGTTCCTAAGGATATATGGGATAATAACTTTGGCACAGGACAATTTTCACTTGCCTTTTCCATTTCATGTGCTTCTCCATTAGCTGGATAGTAGATTAGATTAGAGTTTCAGGAATTTTGTGAAAAGGAACCAAAAGGTGCTTTGTCCAACTCAATTTGGCATAGTCTGAGATCACTGCAGAGAAACAGTTACTTAAATACTGCTTTCTATAGCTAGCCTTTTTACTGCCACACTGTGCTCTGAGTCATCTGCCCACTGTTTTCTACACAAGAAGCAATACCTATCCTCTACCTGACTTTGAAAAATGAAAAGAATCTCCTTGCTATTTTGGCATGGGTGGTGGTGTTTAACAGTAATAGAGGTGAAGAGGCTTCTGCCCAAGACAGTTACTTTTTCCAGAGAAGAGGGATTTTATTTTGTGCAGGCTTGAGTAAAGTCCTCCAACATGTATGCTACTTCACAATTACAGCAGCAATGCATACTGCTGTTGCTTGAATGGTTTTAAGGTTTCAGTTTGTAGAACTGTGAAACTTGCTGCCCATTGGATGTGTCTTAATATATACAGTTAAACTAATGCCAATTGGAGGGATTGGATTCTGTGACACTGAATATTCATAAATCTCCTATGAACAGTAATGTCTGTTTTCCTGAAAGGTAACATCTCATGGGCAGCTTTCTTGATCAGGGAAAGATTTCAGCAAAGGAGATCTGCAGAGGATGACTTTTCATTTGGTTGACCTGTTGACTGGAGAATGCCATCAGTTCTCCTATAGCAAGATGTAGAATTTAGGGATGTAAAGATTAAGGGTAGGGATGTCATAACCAGGACTCTAGGGCAGGAGTTAAACTAAAAGCATCAAGTTAAAACTCTGTTAAGAGGAAAAATTGAAACTATGGGATTAAATCAGCAGACTTAAATTAGATTCAAGGCTGGCATAATGTTTTGAAGCATTAGGCAGGAAACGAATGCTTGAGCTGCCCTCCAGTCTCCTGGAAAACCACCTTCATTTCCAGGAGAAAAGAAGTGACATGTGCCAGATGTATGCTAGACTCTGCATTAGTAAATTAACAGGGCTATAACACTGAGGCTTGTGCTACCTTCTTTAATTGCCTGACATGCATATAGAATGCCAAATTATGTTTTCTAAAGGAAACTGAATGCAGATTATGCTTTTCAGCTCTTTGCACTATTGGTTAGCTGGTTGCTATCATGCTGAACATCAGGAACTCAGTCCACGAGAGGTGAAGGGTCTGCTGCTTGTGTAGTTCAGGTGCATGCCAGCAAAAGTCTGCAGAGTTGTGACAGTGGAGTAAGCTGTTGACCTTTTTCTAGCATCATATCTTGGACTTGTCATTCTTCTTTCCAAGACTGCATTTACAATAGCTTTAGAATTGGAAATAATTGTGAAGGAAGACTGTGCCTACTTGTATCTTTTATGCCCTTATACAGGGACAGACAACCCTATTTAAAAAATAAAAAGCAAAATCCACCATCCCTCATGCCACATTGATGCACTGTAGCAATAGTTCAAACAGCCATAGTTACTATAGAGTAATTCCCCCCAGTAACACAATATGATATGCATATGCCCCTCCAAAGATAAAGCAAAAAAGGCCCTGTTTTTTTGTTAGGTTCTATTATCCTCCATTGCTAGAGGAGGAGTGAGGGCAAATGCAAACTTCTGATAAGTTCTTCTAATATCTATTCCTCTACCTCCACCAACCAACTCTCTAGGCTATTGGCTGCCAAGCTGCAGAAGGAAGATTTGCTCTGTTAGGTAAAACACTGGTTTGATTTCAACCCCCATCTGTTTTTTTGTTTTGGTTTGTTGTGTCATCCTGCTTTCCCCTTGTTTGTAGTGAACGTAACATGCTCACTATGTGGTAAAATAATTTCCTGTGATGGCTTGACCTACTGGCTTTGTCATCCTACCTGTTGGAGCAGAGATAGCCAACTTCCAGGTGATCTTCACATCATCTTCCCCAGTTGCACATACCATGGTGAGCCTCAGGTGAAAACGGCTGAGAGCCTGTAGCTCTGTTCTGTGATAAGACTGCTGCAGTTTTCTGAACACTTCCCCTTCCCCAGCCTTTTATTATTGCTTAAACAGGGAGAACATAGTAGAGGCAATATATTGGTCTGCTGGCTTTTCTACTGCACATAAGCAGTCATGATGTTCCTAGAGTGCCAGGGCTTGTTTAGACCTACCATCTGACTGCTTGCGTTTCTTCTTTCAGGATGGCTTCCACCAGAAATTTTTTGATACTCGTGTAATCTGGAATCAATGATGGCTAGATTTGTATTGATCCTTGTGAGAGATTTTAAACAGGTCATTTACTGCTGTGACACATTTGGTTGACTTCTCCTTTGTTCATCTGTATATTCATCTTGCCACTGTGGAACACCCTTCACTGGGACCATAGATACCACCTGTAGATTTTCTAGGAGGCTGCATGTAAATCCTGCAGTGCAACAAGCACAGTGTGAAGGTGAAGGTGTTTTGGTGTCCACAAGCCTGATAAGCTTTCATACCATCTCGCCTCCTTCCCTGGAGAAACATGGATACTTTCAGACCCAGGCTGCAGTGCCGTCTTTCTTTGGTTGTAGAAATAGTGACAGGCAAATTTTTCGGTAATTGTCTTACCGAAGTTCAATTGGTAATCAAAGAGGATTGAGACAGAACACTGGATTTGGTTTTCTCCATTGGAAAATGTTTTTTCAGATGTTTCTGCTGTTCTCAATAAAGACAATATTTGCTGATTCAGGTTTGCTGAGAGCGAGGTAGGTTCAGTGCTGAGTTCCAGCTGCTTTGCAGCACTCTGGCAATGCAAACCAGCTGCAGGTCTGGTTTAACTCAAACCAGGTTTGGAGCTGCTTTGCATCACTGAAGCAGTGTAAAGTACCTAAAGCATGCCAACTAATCTGGCCTGGTGGTGAACCGTTATAAATGACTTGTTTTTCTTCATGTTCTTTACCTGTAACTTTATTTATAGTTAAAGCCTGTGGAAATTGAGTAGATTGTGTCACTAAGACAGATTTTTGTGTTCTAAAGTCGTCTATAAAATTAGAGGGTTTTTTTTTGTTTTGTCTTGTTTTTAGCCAGAGCTTTTTCTTCTTAACTGAAATAAAATTATCGAATTACACATTGTTCCTCTGCACCTCTCTGTTATGGTTTCTTTTAAGTAACGCTAAAATAACAGTTGCCTGTTCTTATTATGAGGTGAAATAATGATTATTCTGAGATCGGAAAGAGTAGGCTTTTAAAGTTTTATTTTGCAAAACATAGGCTCAGCTTTTATTCTAAATGCAGTAATTTTCCTCTAGTTTACTGAGAATGTATGCAGTATTTATGTCGTTGTCAATATTGTCTATAATTTACTAATTGAGTATATTTCAGAGATTTTGAGAGAAAGAAAGTCAGCCAACTATGTTTTTTTTCTTCTGTTTTTATT
>JASSUY010013851.1:0-11252 GCA_032466535.1 Forpus xanthops
AGGTGATGGGGGGGCACTGTGTGGCATGGCTAGATATTAGGTGAAGATCTGTTGTATTCTCTTTCCTTGTATTTTTTTCTCTTCTATTATTACTGGTGGTGGTGGTGGTGATTTATGTTCTACCTTAGTCAGTAAACTGTTCTTATCTCAACCTCTGGGAGTTGCATTCTTTTGATTCTCCTTCCCATTTACCCGGGACTGGGGAAGAAAGAGGGGGGTGGGGGCACAGAACTGTTTGAGGGGCCTCAAACTACGACACTCTTTAAAGGGGATTTGCATGTGCATTTTTAGAGCCCTCCTGGCTCTTACTGATTTAAGATTACAGCTGTGAAGATGAAACATTTCTGAAAAGAAATTTTATGTACTTCATCTTGAAAAATGCACACCTACTACATTAAAGCAAAGAAAAAAAAAAAACAAAAACATGATTTGCTCAGTATCACATCAGATATTTACAAAAGGTTTTACCTTTACAGAATATTTTGGAATTTGTTGTAAGCTGTGATTCATCCTCTCTTCATCCCTCCATTCCTCCCTCTCTCCTCCATCTTTTATTTCTTTCCCACCTTCTTCTAGGCACAGGGTAGTGACTTCAGCATCATGTAGAAGTTACAGGCAAGAAGGCAGCAGTCAAAAGGAAAGATGTTTTAACACTATGCAATTAAAGTTAGCATTAAAATACACAAGAGTATATTATTGCAAATGGTATGGTGCAATAGGCATACCACAAGACATGCTGTCAGGTGAGGAAAGGCAGTCTGTGTGGTGACATGTTAGCTCAGCATGGTACATCTCAACTGAGAGATGTGAGCACACTTCCAGGCTTCTCTGTTAGGGACCTGCTGCAAGTGGCCCTCTCCAAGGATGTGCATGACCCCATCAGGCTCTTTCCAGGAAAGAAACTACAAGCCAATAGAGAACCTTAAGGCAGGTGGGTCAGCTCCCTAAAGCAACAGCAGTCTCCATCACTGCCACCACACACAGCCCAGCTGCAGCTAAAGTGATCTGCTCTGCCATCATGGGGGCCTACCAAATGTGGGGAGAGTAAATACAAAGAGCTCAGGGCAAGGTTGAGTATGGCAACATGTTTTGCAGTAAAAGAGGTTTTGTCTCTCCAGATCTCATTGATCTGAACTGACGGTGAAGACAGGAGGCCAATTTTATTTCAGGCTGCTGCTGACTGGGTTCTCTGTAGTTGTGTGAATCAGTTTAGTAATTTTACTTAGTGGGTACAACTTGTGATGGTCAAGAGATCCCTTCTGTGTTTGTCTCAAAACAACTCAAAAGACAGAGGGCACTGACAGGTCGTTATCGCTCGGACAAACGACCAGAGGCAGAGCAGGGGACGGCTCCAGAAGAGCGGGGGATGTTTTCCTGTGAGTCTGCCCTGAGGCCGCGAAGATGCAACTGCGCGGAGGCAGCGGCACGGATACTGCGGCGCCTGCCGGGGAACAGCGTTAAGCGGTACTGGGGCTCAGATCTCCAGCGGGTCAGTCTTACCTGTGGGAGGAGCCAAGAGTGTCTGACCCGAGAAAAAGACTTCCTTCAGCTATGTGGTGCGTGATTCTTCACCCTGATCCATAGTGGAAGTGTATCTGGAAGAATTGCCAGTCTGGAACCGAGATGTTGGTGGACCTACGGAGTGGTAAGCCTATTTGTTTTCTTTCCTTCCTTTTCTTTCTTCTGGTCTCCTTCTCCATCATGTCTTCTATAAGGACATGCTGAGACTTTTGTGCCTTCTGGTACAGTGTTAGGGAAGTTTACGATAAAATCTGTCATTCTGTTTTCAAACTCTAGGGGTCTGTGGTTTCTCCCACTAACCTTGTAGTTTTGTAAAAGATCAGCTCTCCTCTCACACACCGGGCAGTATGGGACACAACTGCATGTAATTTTACTACAATATATGCTTTCAAAATAATTATCAGACTTCGTGCCATTTCATACCACAAGGTTTTTTAGTAGTCTGCTGAAGTGTTAACTCACACTTCCTCGAGCAGCATTAGCCTGGGTCCAGCTAGGCTATTTTTCAGCTAAAATATTAAGTAGGTCTTTGATGTATGAAGTTGAAAACATATTCAAGCAGTAATACAGTAGGAATTCACCTGCTTTATGGAGTTGGGACAGGACAGGAGCGAGGGAGAAAATCTCTCTTGTGCCTTTCCCATGACAGTTGTTTCAATCCTCATTTCCTAGAAGAGCTGATGAATCTATTGGACACTGTGAGGGGAATGTTTTAGTGCTGTCAGTATTACCATAAATACTTGAGAATTTGGAGCAGGAAACTGATGCTCTTATGAATGGGTAGCAAGGAACATACTTGACTTTGGGAAGCCAGGACTTAATGATGAATTATTATTATTATTATTATTAATGTTGTATTATTTATAAATGTCACCACAGTTACAGACAGATAACATTGTAATACTTTTTTTAGTTCTGCACAAGTTCAAGTAACAGCAAAAACTGTTGTCAGATGCTAAATATAAAGTGGTGCTAAGTCTCTTAGATAAAGGGGTATTATAATCTGCCATCTGAAGTGTTATTAAAAAAAAATGCAAAAAACGTAAACACTTTTCTGTTGCAACTGCTGGGCCCGGTCCTGAGGCTGTTAATCAGAACAAAAATATCCTGAGATTTTTTTTCCCAACTCTGCCTGGATGTAGGCAATAGTAGCTTTGCCATAATATGATGCTGCATGCTATTAATCTTTTTCTTGCTCTGCACTGCAACTTTAGACTCATTAGAGTAACAGTCTGTGGAGCTGTGAAAGCGGGGTAATAAATGTTATTGCTGAAGAAACTACAACTATGTATTTATTTGTGTTTGACCTAGAGGGATTGGCATAAGCTTTCAAATTGAGTTTTTAAAATAAATTATAGGATCCCTTAGGTCACCATAAATTTAGCACTTCTTTTTTTCTGCTGAGAATATGCTAATCGCAGATTTCTTGCTGATGAGCATCATATTGTGCGATAAGTATGTGAAAAATTCAGTGAAGCATCCATTCTTTTCAGTGTACTTCATGCAAAGGGCATTCTCTAAATATGCAGGATCAACTTTCTTAAGGGGTATTATAATCTGCCATCTGAAGTGTTATTAAAAAAAAATGCAAAAAACGTAAACACTTTTCTGTTGCAACTGCTGGGCCCGGTCCTGAGGCTGTTAATCAGAACAAAAATATCCTGAGATTTTTTTTCCCAACTCTGCCTGGATGTAGGCAATAGTAGCTTTGCCATAATATGATGGTTTCATACAAATTGTTTCCCATTTTGAACCTTTAAATTTTGTTTGCAGTATGGTGCAAAAAAAGAACCACAAAACCAAAAAACAGATGATCTCATTATCATTCACACTCTTTGTACAGTGCAATATTGAAACCCAGGATATTAAAAAAACAAGTAAGCAGTAAAATGAAGAAAGAGATATAGTTTCCTGCTACTTATTGCACTGTCTTAGTGTGCTCAGCTTTTTAAAAAGGCTGCTTGCATACTGTTCCAGGTAAAGTGCTGTTTGATAAATGAGTTCAATACACAGGTGTCTGCCTCAGAGAAAATTCTCCCTATATTTCAAGGAGGCATTTATGCATAAAATCTCTTTATCACACTGTTTAAGACAGGATGTGATCATTTTGTGTACCATGGAAAAGCAAACAGACTTCCCATTAATCTTTGCAACAAATTACTTGTGAATTACAGAAACCAAAATAAACACAGCTAAAGACTTCGTGCATTGAGAAAAGCCATGATAGTTTTCTTTAAGTTGTTTCAGGAAACTGAAATATGTAGACAGGTATGCAGAAGACAGTACCTTCTTGGCAACCAACATAGTAGTCAAGCCCCCATTTCACAGGACACCAGAGTATGTAGGGGTTGGTTTGCTTTGGGGGTTTTTAGTTTGTTTTGTTATGGTTTTTTTTTTTTAATAGTACAGGGCCTGTCTTCTTCAAAGAACTTCTTACTGGGTGGAAACACAGCTTTTCTGGTGGCTTTTTTTCATGTGTGTTCTATCGTTTCAAGGAATCCTTTGTCACTACCATCTGAGAGTGACTGAATGAATAAGGAAGGATAGTTGGAATTTGCCCATTCTTATTTTTCCAGAATTATTGATCACTTCCAATAATGGTGCCATCCATTACTCAATACTTTCTTATATCTTCATATCACAATTCATAAGAGGCAAGTTCCAGAGAACTTGCATTTTGTTATTTTCCCTCATTAAAACATTATTTTTTCATAGAGTTACTTGCTCATATATTCTTGTAACTACCTACATCCAAAAGCAGTCAGGACTTGCTCCATGTTTGGTTTGATTTTTTTTTGCAATACTCAGGCATGGCTACAAAAACCCGCCTTTTTAGCAGTAGTTCTTACACAAAAGAGAAAAAACATATTGCTAAAAAATCAGAATATCATATGCCTCTCATTGGGTTTTGTTTGCGTGAGGAAAAAAAAAAAAAAAAAAACAACAGAAAACTGACTACAGAATCGGAGATTATAAAAATGGGACATTACATCTCTTGATATACTTAAAATGAAACTGTACAAAGCATTAAAAAATATAGTTGTAAAACATATATTGATCAGTGGATTTATTTTTAGGAGCTCTGTAGTTTAATATTTTAAGTAGCTATTGACTTCCATGGATGTCAAACAAGTCCATGTTTAGTATTTTCTTAAAAATGACAATTTTTCTGTAATTACCAGTATTTTAAAATTTGATTTTAAAAGTCAAAACAAATTTTGATTTTTAAACAAATTTTGAACATCATCAAAAACTGGTTTTCTAAACAGTAATGGATTCTTACAATGCTATAAAGTGGAGCTTTACTAAGTAAAGATGACCAGCAACATGCCCAAATAGCATGCCCATGTGGTGGCTCAATCACCCATAGCAGAGGGGTTCAAGCAATGTCATGGCTCTGGTGGGCTGCCAGGTATGCTAAGGTCAGTCAAAGGGCAGGCATCAGCAGTCTACCTGTGCTGGCCACACTGGCCAAGTGGCAGGATGTCAGGAGGCAGGATGTCACTTCCACCCCTTGATTCTCACAAATCATATATTGAGATGGAGTTACAGGCTAGAGTTACATATATAGTAACCTAGGTGGGGCTGGTGCTCTGAATCCTGCAGCGTACAAGTTACATAGTCAGAAGTTGAAAGCTGGTACATTAGCTGGTGACTAACATGGGTGTTGCACATAACTCAAAAGCTTGTGTTTTTGTGTACGTCCCACTGAGATATTCCTGAAAATGCATTTTCTATGACTTTTATGTTTCTTAATACCATTCTTCAGAAAGTAAAACTTTTGAAAAACTTTTTAGCATGTCTCGCACATCTCACTTCACAGCTACGTAACATGATGTGATTCAAAGGCAGCTGAGGTTAACTGGCAGATTCCTGCTTACTTCACTTGATTTTGCATTGGTTCATATGGTCGTATATCTCTTTGAGCGGGAGAAATGTATCCAGTGTAAGTTGTAGCCATTTATATTTAACTCTGACCTTCATCAAAAACAGGCATTTAATTTTAATTCTAAAAATTTGTGGGTTTGGGTAAACCCTTTTGCTTCTATTGTTCATGATAGTTAATAAAAATTTCTGTGCACAAAAAAAAAAATAAAGGATGACTATCTGTTTAATTGACCTAATGGTAATCAGTTGGGTTTTTTTACTGATGATTGGTAATCATAGTTTCAAAATACTTCTCTGCATGACCTTACATCAAATTCTCTGAAGATGAAAGCACTTTTAGCTCTTGCTTTAACTTTGCACTGACTTTTTAGTGATGCAGGCAGAATAAACTTTGAATATGAACAGTTTGTACATTACTGATGAAAATAACAATTAGAAATGAAAAATTAAAACTGCATTTCAGTCTGCTGTTGTCATCTTAGTTATGCACATGATACTTATATATACTTCAGAACTCTCAGGGATTGGAACAGAAAAGGTCTGTTTCTGCTATTTTTTTGCTACTTTCTTTAAAGATTTCTTCAATGGACTTCAGCTTGCCTTCCAGTCTTGTCAACTGCTAGGTGTCCTAATTGCTTCAGCTTTCCTGATGTGATTACCCTTAGTATTACTTCTTCATCCCCTGGGAAATATGTCTTTCTTAGAGCTACCCTCCGTCACCCTTTTTAAACACTGAAGCAATCCCTTTTCTTTTACGTGATATCTGCCTCTTTTGACAATAAATTACCTTTGTCATTTTTCACAGGGTGTGCTTTTTCTCTGGCTGACCCTTTGTTCCTGGCATACTTGAAAATTTTCTTCTTAATCACAGCCTGTTGCATGACCTTCTTTCTATCTCCCCACCTTTGGCTTTCTCATCTTCTTTTACATTCAGCTTCATTCTGTGGCCTTTTTTGTGTGTTTGCATGTGTGGGTGTGTGGGTGTCTGTGCCTGTGTGTGTGTGTGTGTGTGTTTTGTATCACTTGCATGGGTCTGTTTTATCCTTAATGATGTTTCTCTATATCAAACCTACTTCATTACTGGTGAGGTTTCAGGTTTCTTGTATGCTAGTTTGCCTGGGTTTTGTTTAATTTCTAGATAAATTGTTCCTATGTTGTCCATATTCATGTTTGAAACTTTTCCCTCACAATTTTAAACTATTCTCCATTCTTATTTTGAGGACAGAACACCCACCCTCATTTTTAGAGATGGTATTGTTCCCATTCATTTTTAACCAGAATCATTTTAACAAAGGAGAGGGTTCACAGGTTAAGGCTCAAAAGGAAAAGAGTTTCCTTTTGAATTATTTGATTATATCTGTGTAGAAAAAAAGGTTTAATGATTTTGATTTGTTTTCTTAACATAGATGGGAACACTGTAGCCACTGATGCACCATTCGTCTGCATTCTGCTGGTTTTCCACTAAAGACAAAACCAATACAGGCACTATTTCAGAAAGTCCTTAAAATAAAACCAAATGTTGAACTATTACTGCAAATTTTTTTACAAAACAAACCTCTCTAGGTATGTCATTAAGTCGAAATTCTTCACTGGGGTGAGAACAGAATGTAGAATGAAAATCTCTGCCACTTTGTCAAAAGGTGTGCAATTGTGGGAATCCTTACTTTCCAATGTCCTTTATTTTGGTCCTATGTGACTACATAGCAGGCTGCTTTCTATGTCAATCTCTTAAGAGTAAAGGTGCCAATAAAAAAGGTATGTAGGCTTCAGTGGAATTAAAATGCCACCACTTGAGATACAGTTACATAAGGATCAATTTCTCTTTCAAAATTAAACAGTGCCATCTACAAGGAGCTACAGTTTCTGTGTACTTATTAGACATTAAATAATGACTGAGGCTGGAGGACGCATATCACTGAAAGAATTAAAAGAATATTAACTCTGTGATTTCTGGATAGATGAGGTTTTTGTTCTGCTTAAGGCAAAAAGGTATAATAAAGAGTTACTGTAATGTCAGTTTTCTACTGCTGGTATCTCTTCTTATCATTCCTGTCTAGGGCTTTTTCCCCCCCGTTACACAGGAACATGAGTGGGAATTAAATAAATGCATTTATTTAGGTTATATTTGATATTGATACATTCTATATAATTTTGATTAAAATTATAATAAATATGATAATTATGATCAAATATTCAGTTTATCTCATTCACTTTGGAAATGAAATAAACTAAATAACATGGTTCGGAATGGGATGATAATTCAATGCAATTTGAATAGTCTGTTTTATAAATCAGTAAATTTCTTTATGTCTTCCACTGTATGAAAGTTCTTAATAGTGAATTGATAATATGAAAAATGGGTTTAGGTAACAGATTTTATATGGAAGAAAGAGTACCTTCAGGAAATTATATTTCTCAGTGTATATTACATGACCTGAGACTATACAGGAAAAAAGAGACAGGGGAAAAGTACCTGGATTTTCTAAGCCATAGTGATAATCAGAAAGTTTAGGGTTATGTTTACTCTTGGACAAACTGTTGACCAGCCTTTAAGCAATAATATTCTTGTTGTTGGTCTTTCAAGATTTGAAATCTTGTTAGAAGGAAGAGCATACAAAAGCAAGTATGTTTCCATAGATCTCACAAGCTTGTATTCTGAGTTTTCACACCAAAAAATTAGCTTTTTTATATTCTGCAGCTTTATGCACAACACACATTATCAGAGTGGAAATTCAGAATTAATAATAAAAAGAATAATTCCCCTTTCACCTAAGCACACAGTTAAGAACTTTTCCCTAATGTCTAAGCTAAATATCCTCTCCTTCAGTTTAAAGTCCTTGATTTAAATTGTGTAGAAATCATAGAATCATAGAATAGTTAGGGTTGGAAAGGACCTCAAGATCATCTAGTTCCAACCCCCCTGCTCTGTGCAGGGACACCTCCCACTAAACCATGTCACCCAAGGCTATGTCCAACCCGGCCTTGAACACCACCAGTGATGGAGCATTCACAACTTCCCTGGGCA
Source organism: Forpus xanthops (assembly GCA_032466535.1). Lineage (NCBI taxonomy): Eukaryota > Metazoa > Chordata > Aves > Psittaciformes > Psittacidae > Forpus > Forpus xanthops. The sequence goes on from JASSUY010013851.1 coordinate 8,435, forward strand.
ACCCATTCCAGTGCCTCATCACCCTTACAGTAAAGAATTTCTTCCTCAGGTCCAATGGGTTAAGTTTGAACCCATTACCCCTTATCCTCTCATTACAGTCCCTCATGAAGAGTCCCTCCCCAACATCCCTATAGGTAAGGGGATTCTGGTTTGTGAGTTAGGAGATCCTGATTTTTTTCCTTGGACTTCTACCATATTATGCCATATAGTAGCATAGGTAACACATGTCAGTACTCTGTCATTTTGTCAGCTACAAATTGAAAAGCACCTTTGAAAAGCGCTCTGACACCTGCTGTTGGAAGTTAATCCATGAAAGTAAATACTGTTCATGCCCCAAGGGTCCAATGCACATGGACGTTAACTGAAGTCTGAGATGCATTTAGTGCACTCCAGCATCCCCTGAGCCTGCTGTGTGTAGAATAAAGGTTTACAATGAACTGTCACCTGTACTCATTTAAATTTCAGCTTGGAGAGAAGCTTCTATAAATAAAATAATGCATATATTGTACTTCAATATTTGTGTTTGGAGGATACCTTCTTGGCTGTTCCAGATCAGTTTTGCTGGTGCAGCATAGCCCTGTACAAGGAGCCTTTAGGAGGAAAGTAAGAATGACTTCAAAGTCAAGTTTTCACAGGTAAAGGAAGAAAAGGCATGTAATTGTAAGGTTTCACTGCAATTTGTTGCTATTACCAAAGTCTAATTTATAACACTGGGCCATGCAGTAAAGAAACTGAGGTATATTATCAGCATGTAATTTGTCTTTTCACTTAATGAGAAACTGTGACATTTGCTGAGTTTATAGATCAGCCTGAACTTCCGAAGTCATTTACTTAGATTAGAAATGTTTTGGATGCTGAAGGCTTTTTTGCAGGATTTAAACGTGAAAGAAAACTGTACATGAAACAGTCAGTGGTGAGGCTATCACATCTCTTACACACCTTGGATGGACGGCTTTCTAACATGCCTAATTCGTAGAATGACTGAATAGTTTGGGTTGGAAGGGACCTTGAAGATCATCCAGTTCCAACCCCCCAGCTGGGGCTGCCCCATCCCTGGCAGTGCTCAAGGCCAGGTTGGACACAGGGGCTTGGAGCAAGCTGCTCTATGGAAGGTGTCCCTGCCCATGGCAGGGGTTGGAACTGGGTGAGCTTTAAGGTTCTTTCCAACCCAAACCACTCTAGGATTCTATAATCCTATGACAACACAGGGTGTCTAAAACTGCTCCTGCCGGCAGCTGTCTCATTCCTGAAGCTTTGATGGAAGACGTGGCATTTTGTGGCACTTTCTTGCATGTTGCTGTTTTTAGACGCAGGAGTGGAGTAATCTTTGTAGAAGACACTGATTGATATGGCTTTTTGCAGCAGCTGCTGTGTTTTGTTAACACCATTCTCGAGGGTGGAAAGCATTAAAGGAAACTGAGCTTGAGCTGGCTTCTGCAGTGTCTTATTTCTGAAACCATGCAGCTTCTTCAGGTGGCTACTCAAAAATAGGGTAACTCAATAGTGTTATTGATAGCACAGCTCAATATAGACCCGTTTTTCATGTTTCTCTTGATCTGAGACACTAAAACCCCATGTTTCTGGAGCTGCAGTTTGGTGCATCAGCTGGACTGAGCTCTTTTGCTGATAAGTACAGCATATTTCTATACTATTGTCTGCATAAAATGTGCATATTTTATGTATTACTGTGCTGTAGTGGCTGCATCTCACTACGTGAGTGCTGCTTTCATAGAATGCTTGCGTTGCCACTTATTTGATGGGGTGTCAGAGGTTTTCCTTGGTGTTATTATTGATATTATATAGTAGTGTTTAGAAACTGTAAATGAGCTTGGAAGTCATTTATTCTAGCCTAAGACACCATAGTAAGCTTTCTTTTTCAGTGTAATTCCTGCTGCAGATACCTATTAAGGAATATCTAGCTTTTTCCACCTAAAAAATACCCCCTTCAAATGCATCTGTGTGCTCTCAATGCCAGCATAGTCTCCTGAGTGTCTGAAAGCTTTGAATGCATTAACAGCCTAACCCAATTTATTACATTAATCTCATGAAATCAGAGATTGGTGTCTGCGACTCAACGTAAACACTATTTGCAATGGGGAAGCTTAAGAGATGGAGATACATTTCCAAACTTGGGAGGTGGTTTTACTGGGGATGTTTTTTTGGTTAGCTGTGTTAATTCTGATCAAGTTGGAGTTCTATAAGTTCTTGCAGAATATTGTGTGGCGTATATTCTGCTTCTGGTTCTCTGCAGAGTTTTATAATGTTAATGCTGTTTTTTTCTGCATTAGAAACGAAGCATTTTGGGTTATCATTAACAGTCATGCATCTGTTCTTGAAAAGCTGGCTGCCAACTGCAGCTGATGGGATTTCTGTCACTTCAGTTTTCTTCTGTGAGTTGCTTCAGTAAATGGTTTATTTCAAGAAGTGGAACCTGAGCTCCAGAACTTGTGTTGATCTGATTTCAGCTGCCATGTCCTACAGTGACTCTATGTCCCCCTTTATTTGTGTAGAACCAAATGTATCAACAAGAACTGCGTATAAAAATAAAACCTCCTTTTGCCTCCCGCTTTTCACTTCTGTGTTGTGCCCTCCTACCCCAGGGACATGGGGAGTTTTCATCAGATTGAGAGCTTCCCGGCTGGAGCAGAGCATCTGAGAACAGTTTTTCTTCCTTTCTCCTTAAAACTGCATCCTTAAACTGTTGGAGTGAGTCCAGAGGAGGCCACAGAGATGCTGCAGCAGAGGGCTGGAGCAGCTCTGCTCTGGAGCCAGGCTGAGAGAGCTGGGCTGGGGCAGAATGGAGAAGAGAAGGCTCCTG
>JASSUY010013856.1:0-13094 GCA_032466535.1 Forpus xanthops
TTTACTGTAAGGGTGGTGAGGCACTGGAATGGGTTGCCCAGGGAAGTTGTGAATGCTCCATCCCTGGCGGTGTTTAAAGCCAGGCTGGACAAGCCTTGGGTGACATGGTTGAGTATGAGGTGTCCTTGCCCATGGCAGGGGGGTTGGAACTAGATGGCCTTAAGGTCCTTTCCAGCCCTTACTATTCTACTATTCTATGAAATGAAGATTGTGACCAGAAATTCTTGTAATTTTTGTAGGTCCATTAAGGGCTGCTTCTTCAGTCCCAAGGGCAGATTTAACAGGAGTAATAGTTTTTTTTCCTGGAGTATAAAGACCCTAGTGGTATATTGCTTGTTCAAAGAATAGCTCCTGTTACCTTTACTTGTAGCTGCAAGAGCATATTTCAATAGCAAATAAATCCCAGCAATACAAAAGATGAGTCCAGTTAACTGAAAGCATGCAAACAAAAGTTGAGAAATTTTTATTCCAGTACCTTGCTCAACATTACAGATGTTCTCTGTAACAGTGACAGGAAAAGAATCTCATTCTATAATATAACATCATGTTTTCTTTAGTATGAGCTGATATTTTTGTTTCTTTAGTTCAGTCTTAGGCATTGCATTTTCTAATTGTTACAATCAGTAAGCCTTATAGGAGGCCCTAAAAAAAATAGCCTTCCTCAGTATGGGCTCTAGCTCCCTGTAGGCCAGCGTTTATCAGACAGGCAATAATGTCAGGTAAAAATAGAATATGATAACATAATCAGAATATTCTAATTCATCATTGCTGAGATTTGAAAGGCAACTTTTAACTGACTTGGTAATCTTACATTCTTCTAACTTGGGCTTTATACAATTTCCTGCATGTCTGGAAAAGAAAACAGCATAAACAGATCAAAAAGAAGCATTAAAGGAACCATCTTGCTTTGTTTACAGATCTTCATCAGTACAGATCTTCACTGGTACTAAGAGAGCAAATGTAAGAGACTTCTACCTTCCAGACCAAAATATGCCAACTTGGCCAGGAAGAACAAAAGTGAAAAACAGAAAAGATATTTTATCTGACCATTTTTTTATATAGATCAGAAAAGCAAAGATTCCAGAGTCCCATATTCATTTCTGTGCTGTGAACAAAAGTGTGTTCAAGCACTTATAAATCATTCTGACTCTCCTTACCTAATACATCTCTATCCTATTCTGCTCGTATCCATTCTGATTCCACCCCAATCTATTTCTCCAATTCTTCTTACTTAAAGTGAGCATCTTTCTACTTATCTTGTGTGTTATATGCAAGACAGAGGAAGAATTAAATCAGTTTTTCCTTCTCTCACTTTTATCACCCAGCAGAAATCAGAAGGAATTTTAAGAAAAAATTAAAAATTGAAATTGAGCAGCCAGGGATCAGGTCAGCAAAGCTAAAGCCCTGACAGTATTAAATCTGGCTGGGGACGTCAAGGGTAACAAGAAAAACTTCTGTAGGTACATTGGGGATAAAAGGAAAACAGGGGAAAATGTGGACCCTCTCTGTAATGAAACAGAAGACCTGGTCACCCAGGACATGGAGAAGACCAAGGTATTCAGTGGTTTTTCTGTGTTTGATTTTCACTGACAAATGCTCCTGCCACACTATACAAGGCAGGCACTTTGAGAATGAACAACCTGCTGTACAAGATCAGGTTTGAGATCATCTCCGGAATCTGAAGGTACACAAGCCCATGGGATCTGATGCGATGCATCCGCAGGTCCTACAGGAACTGGTGAATGAATTTGCCAAGCCATTATCCATCACATTTGAGAAGCTGTGGCAGCCTGGTGAAGTTCCTACTGACTGGAAAAGGGGAAAAATAACCCCCATGTTTAAATAGTGGAAAAATGAAGATGTGGGGAACTACAGGCCAGTGACTCTGCCCTCAGAGCCCAGCAAGATGATGAAGAAGATTCTCCTGGAAACTATGCTAAGATACATGGAAAATAAGAAGGTTACTGGTGACAGCCAACATGGCTCCACCATGGGCAAATTGTGCCTGACAAATTTGGTGGCCTCTTATGTCAGGCTGACAGCATTGGTGGATAAGGGAAGAGCCACCAGTATATCTACACAGACTTGTGCAAGGCATCTGACACTGTCCTGCACACCATCCTGGACTGGAGGGGCATGGATTTGACAGGTGGACCACCCAGTGGACTATGGATTTGCTGGATGGTCACACTTGAAAAATTGTGGTCAACGTGCCCTTGCATTCACTTAATGCAGCAGAAAGACAAGAGAGCTTACCTGCATATGTGAACATTGATACTGATCAGCTTCAAAACCAGAAAGTGAAGTAGTTTTTTGCAGGAAACAAAATCTTTTTCAGGATTGTGGTTGTGGCTCATGTGAGAAAACAGTCAAGAGTTGAAAAAAACTATTTCTCTCAAGCACTTATTCTTAACTAATAACCCTGCTTTACATTTTATAATGACCCTTAATTTTGTGTTTCTTCCCATTCTGCTTCCCTCACCCTTTATCTCTGCCTGTTTTCTGATTATTTGCCTGTTTCTTTTCCAGCTTGGAGTTTCTCATGCATCTTTTTTTGGGACCTTTAACTTCAGCGGAAGTGAAAGGTCTTTTGTGCTCTTTCTCCCACAGGGATTTGTATCATAAGAAAATAAAGAAATGGAAAGTTTCCTGGGGTGAAGGAGTTGCCAACTTTCCTAATTCTCTGATTGTGATTCTAGTATAAGAAGTTTTCAGAATTAGCAGCTACAAGATGCATACACACTACCACAGGGTACATAGAGTATAGAGAACAAGTAATGAAAATCTACAGGCAAATGAATACAGGAATTCCTCCATGTCCCACTGTGCTATTGTCTTGGTGTTGAATCACATGAAAAGTCCTATCTATCTCATAACGCTGCCTCCACAAACTGCTAAAATCAAATGCCAAGTGAAGAATAGAACAGGACAAGGCTATGTCACAATATTTTCCCAAAATACTCCTGCCTTTTCCATCTGAGAATCAAAGACTTGCTGTAGTTTCTGACCAACCATAGATCTCTCTTTTATTAATGTGTCCTTTTGTTTCATGGATCTATGTATATTTTAGCATGTTACAAAGTGTCACACCTCACCTATGCACCGTATGAAGAGTGCCACGTTTTGGTTGTTCTAAAGACAATTTTATTTGATACCTCCTAGTTGTTTCATAGCATTAGGCAGAGACTGTCTTCACTTAAAAAAAAAAAAATTAGTAGCACTTTTCAGGGTCATTTTCAGAGATATACCGTGTTTCATCTGATGCTATATCTTGAAATGCAACTGGAAGTCAGTCTTGAGGATGGTAGAATAGTATGTTTATTTCAGCCTGAGCTATCTGGGGCTTTCCAGGGACCTGGCTGCATAATCTTCTGTAGATGGCATTCCAGTAATCTAGCTGGGGAGTATAGCACATGGATATGGATAGCAGCCCCCAGGAAGGTTTCTGAGATTTATCCCCCTAAAATGCATTAGTGGATACATGTGAATAAGCAACTGGTGATGCTTCTTCCTCACTCCCTTACATGCTCACAACTAATTGGAACTGTGAAATCAGTTCAACCATCTATCTAATCTCAACAGATAGATTCCTAAAACTATGTTCAGAGCAGCTAATTTTCTCACCTACTGGGTATTCACTTGTCATGTGTGCAAAGATATCAACCTGACTGACGCAGCCCTCTTTACAGAACTGTACCTTTTTCTCTGCGACTCATTTTGTATGCTCAGATGGTTTTACTAGAATGCCACATGGCTTAGATTTTCCAGTACATTCAGTACATCTGTGGTCACATCAGGAATGCATGTCATAATAATATCTGCACAGATGTAATGTGCACTTGATTTGCAGAGCCTTTGGAGGAAAAATCTAGACAATGAGATAAATACCAGCAGTGACACATGAACAAGCACATATCCGCTAGATAATCCCAATTCTAACTAATTCTAACATTTTTCAGGAAAGCTGGTAATTGTCTTCAGGACAAATGCTCTGGAATGATCACTCAAGCACTCATTACAAGGAGTCATATGGAAGAGACAAGTTACTCCTGACAACATTCCAACTGGACACAAGAGGAAAATTTTTCAAACCAAGAACAATTAGCTTTTGGAATAATCTTTTCAGATGGTGGATTCCCAAACATTGGACACTTTTAAGATTCATCTGGACAGGGTGCTAGGACACCTAGTCTAGGTCATGCCTTGCCTAGAAAGGTTGGACCAGATGATCTGTGAGGTCTCTTCCAACCTGTTATTCTATGATTGTCCAAGAGAGCTTGGAAAGGCATGTGAAGTTCAAGGATGTTTTTGAGTGATAATTTTCTATTCAGAAAATGTGGAAGATAGAGAGCATTTAGTTACAGTTGGACAAAAATAATCAAGAGAAAAAAATTCCTTTTAATTCAGTGATACTATGCTAAACAAAGCAGATACAGCAGCCAGACCTTATTTTGGATAAATACAAGAAGTAACTGCAGCCCTTTTCCAACTAAAGCCCAACTAAAAACATCAGTTATCATATGTTATCAGCGTTGTTCTCAGGCTAAAGTCAAAAACACAGCACTGAACCAGCTACTAAGAAAGAGAAAAATGACTGATACAGCTGAACCCAGGACAGCCCTAAAAAGATAATCACATCATCAAACAAAACAAATTATATGCCAGGCACATGTGGGCAGGGAGGACTTCACTGCATGTAATCTGGAAGTGTTATCCCCAAAAGAAATCACGAAGTTGAGACATAAACAGCCAAATGCTAAGGACATGCTCTTGAAATTTCCAAGAACTAAGCCCTGAGAAGAGTGTGAAGAGCACTCTAGGCTGAGCACTAGGCAAAAAGGGATTGGGACAGTGAACCAATCCCTGCTGCTTGGTTCTACTGTGTTCAGAGAAGTAATTTTTTTCAAATATACAAGCTGCAGAGAAATATTCAACCACAACATAATTTATGTCTGCAAGAGAAACAGCCTCTCAAATCTGGACTTTCACATTTTCTGTCATAAAGGAGACACTCTTTTAAATCATTCTTTTAAATTAAAAAAGTAGAAATATTACCCACTGCTCATGATTCCACATGAAAACTATTCACATCCAAGCATCATGCACAATAGTTCAAGAAATAATGAATTTAAAATGCCTTTTGCTTTATAAATAGGATGTCAAAACTGCCAATAAAGGGTCTGAGTCTCCACAATATGCCAAGTAGGAGCAGTGAATGTGACAACTGGCTTTAAGTTATTTTCCCCTAGTAAGAAATAGCAAGTTTCCACTGTGTACTTTTCTGTAATTTATGTAGTTTACTAGCAGACAGAAACAAATCCTACCATACAGATTATGGAAGAATCATCAACCACACACTAATCTAACAAACTTCTTCTCCAGGAATATTAACTATATGATTTTAGCTAGAAGATATTCTGAAACTTGAAAGTTTCAGAAGTCAGCAATCTTTTCTGTCTTGACCTTGAAGTTCAGCTCTCTAGATCTGTTGGGGCTTTTGAACATTTTGGCCAGCTGTAGTCTGCCAGAATTTAACACACATATTTATGCCATACCTTGCATTCAGTTAGTGTACCGCACATTCATGAAACTCAAGTTTCTAATATGCTGTTGCTCTTTCAGAAGCAACACTCACTGTCCAATGTACAGCCCCTTACCACACTTACAAATTTATGCTACAGCCTCTTTGTCATTTGGACCTGCCATGAAGACAAAATTATTGTACTCCTAATTCCTACAATGTTCATCCTGTGCCTAGAGATCCAAGAAAGGCAATAGCATCCTGGCCCGTATTAGCAATAGCATGGCCAGCAGGGACAGGGCAGCGATTATTCCCTTGTACTCGGCATAGATGAGGCTGAGCCTCAAGTACTGTGCTCAGTGTTGGGCCCCTCACTACAAGAAAGACAGTGAGGTGCTGGAACAGGTCCAGAGAAGGACAATGAAGCTGATGAAGGGTCTGAAGCATAGGTCTGATGAGGAACGGTTGAGGGAACTGGGGTTGTTTAGTCTGGAGAAAAGGAGGCTTAGGGGAGAATTCACCACTTTCTATAGCTACCTGACAGGAGCTTGTAGCGAGGTCGGGGTTTGTCTCTTCTCCCAAGTAACAAGCAATAGGATAAGAGGAAAGAGCCTCAAGTTATGCCAGGAGAGGCTTAGATTGGATATTAGGAAAGATTTCTTCACCAGAAGGGTTGCCAAGAATTGGAACAGGCTGCCCAAAGACATGATTAAGTCACCATTCCTTGAGGTATTTGAGACTTAGGATGTACTTAAGATGTACTTAAGAACATGGTTTAATGGCTGACTTGGCAGTGCTGGGACAATGGCTGGACCCAATCTTAAGGGCATTTTCCAACCTAAATGATTCTATGAGTGGATGAATACAAACCACAATTTTTTAAAGGTTTACATCTCAAACAGCTCTGGGCTCATTTTCATAGCAAGAGAAAAGGAATACACTTGAAATTTGGGCTGTGTATAAGGCTCCTGCTCCAGGTAACAATCCTGCATTTACTAGAGCTTAGCAAAGAAAAACTCAGCAGAATGTTTTTACAGGTCATGTTACTCTTCTCCTACCTTTTTTACTTGAAAAAGCTCAGAATTTTTGATGCAAAATATAAAAGCCTCAAATCAATACAAATCTGAAAAAAAAAATATCATAGAATCATAGAATAGTCAGGGTTGGAAAGGACCTGAAGATCATCTAGTTCCAACCCCCCTGTCATGGGCAGGGACACCTCACACTAAACATGTCACCCAAGGTTTTGTCCAACCTGGCCTTGAACACCACCAGCGATGGAGCATTCACAACTTCCCTGGGCAACCCATCTCAGTGCCTCACCACCCTTCCAGTAAAGAACTTCTTCTTTATATCTAACCTGAACTTCCCTTGTTCGAGTTTTAACCCATTGCCCCTTGTCCTACCACTATGTTCCCTAATGAAAAGTCCCTCTCCAGCATCCTTACAGGCCTTCTTCAGATACTGGAAGGCTGCTTCAGGTCTTCATGCAGACTTCTCTTCTCCAGGCTGAACAGCCTCAACTTTCTCAGCCTGTAAAAAAAAACCTCAAGCCTAAAAAAATTAAAGCACAGTAAAACTATAACCAGCTGACAACCTGACATTATCATAGCAATGTCAAGGAGCACAGTAACAGAACTAGAAATAATAATTTCATCCCAGAGTTTTTCCTACACAATAAAAACACATTACTAAATAGAAACTCATGAACACGTTGTAATCATTACAAATGGAAACATACACTGCTTTCCTTTTTCTTGGTGTGGAGAGAAGCATACCCTTGTAGTCGTGTCATTTTCAGTTTTGTTTTGGAATTGAGAGCACTTCAGGAACTCTGGCCAAGAAGCATTTACCATACCAAGGACTGGTTCACAGCCTTCTTTTGCTTCCTCACAAAATGCCCTGCAGGGCAAGAGACTTTGACTGGAGGAAAGAGACAGAGAACAAAAATATAATGATTACTACTCTTGGAGATTGTGAAATCTTTTTAAAAAAGTAAAAAGTAATAATAATCATTCCTGAGTATTTTATGTTCTACAAAGTTACAGAAAATGGTGCCAAATCTTTATTGTTCCTTGAAACCTCTGGCTTTCAGGTTAAATTTAAGCCCAAATAAAGCTCATAACAGTTTCCGAGTTCAACTGTGAGCAAGCTTGTCCTGGGTTCAGCAGCAGTAATCATTTTTTTTCTTCTTCGTAGTAGCTGGTGCAATGCTGTGTTTTCAACTTTCGGCCTGGGAACAGCTCTGATAACACCAGTGTTTATAGTTACAGTTTAGAATGTTTTGGTTTGACCAAGGACTTTCAGAGTCTCATGCTGAACCCAGGACAAAGCTGAAGCTGAGATTTCATCAACAGTTGAACAAATACAATGGTGTAGCGACACCACATAGGAGAAAACTTGCTTCTTCACTCTTTCCTTCTTCCCCACACTTGAGCAGACCTTCTCTCACTCTGACTTGGAAAACACTTCATGAGCTTATTAAAAAAATCATTAACTTGGAAAAAAACATTTCATGTTTTTGCCTTGATAAGCCCCCTGACCTGGAGAGGGTTTGCTGGCAAGACTTGTGACCCTGTGGGAGGACCAGCGCTAGAGCAGATTGTGAAGAACTGCAGACTGTGGTAAGGACTCACACTGGAGAAGTTTATGGAGAACTGTCTCCCATGGAAGGGACCCTATGCTGAAGCGGGGGAAGAGTGCAAGGAATCCTTCCCCTGAGGAAGATGGAGCAACAGATATGACCAAAATCCCATTCCCCATAACCCTGAGTGGCTCACAGGGTACGGGACAGAAAAAATTCGAGGTAAATTTAAGCCTTAGAAGAAGGGAGGGCTGGCTGAAGGTGGTTTAAGACTTGGGTTTTATTTTCTCATTTTCGTGCTCTGATTTGATTAGTAATAAATTAATTTTCCCCAGGTCAAGTTTGTTTTGTCCATGACGGTAACTGGTGAGCAATCCTTCCCTGCCCTTATCTCAGCTTCCAAGGTTTTTGTTATATTTTCTGTTCCCTATCCAGATGAGGAGGGGAGTCACAGATTGGCCTTGGTGGGCACCTGACCTCCAGCCAGAGTCAACCCACCACAGACATATATACAGAACAGTAGCAGATTAGAAATTACTAGACTTATAGAAAGCAACTGCATAGTGATTAAATAAGGCAAACAGACCTTGTGGTCTCTAAAGAAGTTCTGACAAACCAGAAAACATAGGATTATCTGGCAATTACTACAATATTTGGCCCAGTTTCAATGTTCAGTCATGTGTGTTCCATAGATTATTTCTGGATAAAGATCAAGTTTAGTATGGACATATTGCTTAATCTACTGAAGGATGAAAGATGATTTAAAATCTCCATCTTGATTAGTCTTATTTACAGCTACTTGGAGACCAACCATTTTTAAAATAAATTGGCAGGTCTATGGCAATCTTACCATAATTTTTTGGCACCAGCGGTAGGCACAAAAGCAGGCAATTACATACTAGGGTGCAATTCTGGTCTTCAGGATATGACGATTAATGAAAGAACAGATACGTGACATATTTTTAACTCTGTGGTTGCTTTCCCACATTTAAAAGTTCATACTTCATTTATTTCAGCTTGGGCACAGCTCTTGATACCAGCAGCATATGCAGCTCTTGCTTCCAAATGCCTAGATCCATTTCTGTGCTGCTCTCAGTTTTGCAATAGTTGTTAGTAGGTTGTATAGTAAGACAGGTTTAAGTAGCTGATTCAGCTAAAAAGTAATGTGACCAAAAAAAGTATCTTTTTTCTCATCTGACAACTGAATTGTCCCCTCCAAATGGATACAGGCAAAGCAGGAAAAGGAGGTCAGGAGAGGGAAAGGTAGAAATCACTGAAGCTGAAAAAAGCATTAAATAATATATACAACTGACCATTCTGCAGAGACCTCCCCATGCTACCTATTCTATTATATAATTCTATATCTAGTGCTCATTATTTATCGTGTCATTACATTGTGTCCTGACAGTAGCATTCTCCACTAGTAAAACTACTGCCATGGCCATGTATTGAGAAACTGATTGCTGCAGTCTTACAGATTAAAATGGCAGAGTAAATGACTTGCAGAAGGTTATAAACACAGTTGGCATGCCAGAGCTGAAAATACAGCATGAAGATCACTCTTAGAACACACAACTGCTGACTGCGCTGCTCTGGCTAAAGGTCACATTTGCAGTTCAGCAGACAACCTGACTGAAGACAGACTGATGAACATTTTCAGTTACTGCTGGTCCTCATTACTGCTCTTTCCCCAGATCCATCCCTTCAGTTGTTCCAGGAAATCTGCTTCTGTGGCCATACAGTAAGCTGTATTCACATATTGAGCCAAGTTAGTAAACTGTATTCACGTATTGAGCCAAGTTAACGCTAGGGTATTTGGCTGGATTATTTTTTCAGCCAAAACTGCTTAAGGAAAAGTTTAAACTGGCATGGCTACAAGAGGAAATATGAATCATACAACAGCCATGCTATAAAGCACTGTAGGATAATTCACTTATCATTTGTAAGCACATAGGTTAGGAATGCTGATAGATCCAAGGTCTGAGGCAGAACAAAGGAAGAGTAAAACAGTTGTGAGAGAGCGCTGGGGAGATGGGGAATTACACAGACAACTCAGGGGCAGAACACACATGACAAACTGTAAAACCTGGAAAACATAAAAATATTATGTGAAGAAGAAAACTGAGTTTACTCTTTATGTTTCTATAGTCCTGAAATAAAACAAGTTGAAGTGACACACTAACCAGATAGTTCTAATTGTCATTAAAATTTTTCAGGATTTTCTAACAATAAGGACTTCCACAGAACTTAAATGTCACAGAAGTTTCTACAATACAGCAAACACCCACACCCAAGATTACAGCTTTTTAGAGTGATTGTTCTTGTGAAAAATTCCTCTGTACCCCAATGTAGCATGCCAACATGCAGGGCAGAGTATTCAGAGTCACTGGACAGAGGGCTGTATGAGACAAGCGCATAAAAATCTCAACATTACTTTTTGATTCATGGATTTGTAAATAAATGGGCTGTTAAAGGTTTCATTTTCAGATAATCAAGAAAATAATGTACTTCCGTCTTCCACTGTTTAGTTTTGATCCTTATATTGCAACTTATTTGTAAAGAATGCAATTTATTTCTATTTTGTCTCCAGATATAGGTTTAAACCTGAAATTTGCTCCTTTACATAGTAATAAAATCTGAAAAGGAAGCAAGATTATTTTAGATTCTTGTGGTTATTTCACTTGACAAAATTATACTGAATCCATGTAGCAACATCCAAGAAAAAGCCTTAACTCCACGCAATGCTTTGTAGTACTGGATGCAGAGCTGTGCACATTTCTGACTTCCCATCTTGTTTTTAGCACATATGTATGTACTGTTTTCTTGAAGCAGGTTCCTGTGTGTAAGTACAAAGATGCATAATTAATGTGTAAAAAGACAATACAGGACCCAAAGGCTGAAAAACATTTTACATCTTAAAGGAGAAAAAAGGCCTGAGAGGTGATCTTGGCAGAAGGCAGCAGCAGCAGCTCAGTCCCCTGAAGGTAAGGACTACTATTAATTGGCTGAACTGCTGGGCACTTGCAAAAGCCTTAGAACAGACCACTGATAGGATAGCCAAGAGAACCACACTTAACAAAGAGCTCACACAGAACACCGAAGGCTTTTCAGAGGAAGGAAATATAAATTCCTGATTCCAGTGATAGTGGAATTGGGAACAAATCCAAAAGGTACTATTAAAAAGATTACTCTTACCATTCAGAAATGAGTAAAGGGGGCAGCAGCTGCTGCTGAATTTCACATCTTCTACACCTCCTGCTATTGATTTTAGTATTTTCTATATCAGCTGCTGTTCAATTTAACATCTCTTTCAGGCCTAGTAATGCCCTTTGGACAATGTGGCCAAATTCAGAAGAAATCTGTAACGATGGACACATACAGTCTCTACAATGCAGGTTAGAATTTGAAATAAGTTTAATCAATTATTTTGCAGGCAAAATCTAGATAAATTATTTTGACCAAAATAAGGATTCATTTCTATCTGGAATCAGCAACCACCAGAAGTTCAGAAATCCACTCTGATTCTGCAGTCACTTTCCAGACATGACAACGCTGTGAGTCACAGCTGATCCAATATCGTAACAATCAAAACCACCTAATGTATAGGTTATAACGTATAGCAGAAGCACTTTATCTGTTCTACTGCACTTAGCAAAGTGCTACGTAATTTTTGCCTTATAGCATTGAAATTCTTCATCAAAAAACAAATCTAGCAAAATGATTAAATGTGGTTTGTATGACAGCCATAGTCAGCAAAGAGGATCTTCCAGGTTTCGCTTACTGATGCCATCACTTGATTCAAACATGCCAGTGAAAATGTGAAAGGTGCAGTCAATGAATTCATGGGAGCTATAGTTCAGGCAGGAAACCATTTAAATAAACATTATTTAAAATATTGCTACAATTATGAGTCATTTTAATAATTTTGTAACATCTCCCAAAGCTTCTAAATGAAGTTTCTAAAAATTTTCACTTGATATTCATCATGCAAGTGCTGAAAACACTGTTGATTCAATTTACTCTATAGAAATATCTCTTGCAAAAAAGAAGCTTCTGATATGTCTGAGAATCCAGGCTACAAGGTTTTTATATGTTGGCAAACAAAATTTGCACTTGGCAAAGATAAGTTGTCACAGTGAAATGAAAGTCCTCTGAATCACACAAAGTTATTCCAACAGGATATTTCTGCTAAAAAAATTCTGGAATGACAGAAAATTATACACTACACATAACCATTTGCATGACCAGTATAATAGAAGCACCCAAAACAACATTGTGCTTTTAGGACAGCCTCCCATTTCCAGAGATCACTGTGACTGGTATCCTTAATTTCACATAGCTTTATGGAACTCATGCTTCCCTGTGCACTTCAGAGCACCATTAAAAGGAAGGACTCAAGAATCAGCCTAAGTTAAAACTTTCTGTACCACATCTTATCAGGAATCCTAAGGAATCAGGCTCATTTACACTCTAGGGTCTTCCCTCTCAAGTGGAAATTCATTACAATCCATTATCATGCTGCTTCCTCACAAAGTTGTTTTCTAAACACTTCATGCTGGCAGGAGCAGGTGTCATCAAAAGAAAGAAGCTGTCCTATCCCCTCCTTGGTCTGACTTCCAAGCCTCTCCCCCCCTCTTTTTGTGCCAGCATGATGCATCACATGGCTACACCGAGAATCAGATCAATCACTCCCAATTTAATTCAGATCAGTTTCCCAATCCAAAATGCCACTGAGCTAAACAAATACTCCTGTCAGGACGTGGAAAGGGCACTGATGAGCTGGGGAATAACAAGCAGGGAAACAGGATAAGACTGATTCTTTCAGCAGCACTACGAAATTACACAAACTTAAAATTTACCATGAAACAGTTATCTGGAACATGAAGATAGGCTGAGAAAGGTGGGGCTGTTCAGCCTGGAGAAGAAAAGGCTGCGAGGAGACCTCATAGCAGCCTTCCAGTATCTGAAGGGGGCCTATAGGGATGCTGG
>JASSUY010013857.1:5687-25316 GCA_032466535.1 Forpus xanthops
AGCCAAAAATCCAAAACACAGTGCTCACCAGCTACTGCTTAAAGAAAAAATAACTGCTGCTGCTGAACCCATGACAGAAGGTCTTTACCCAGCCCATGCCGGGCTGACAGGACAGCTAATAGGATTGTGTTCATTCAGCTCAACCATATGGTTCTTACAAACCAGGGCTTGCACAAAGTGCAAGAACCCAGGGGTAGAGCAGCCTAATCGATAGCTGCCTTATCAATGAGACATCATTTCATACAGATTTATCCCCAGACACCACTGATCTCGAGTTCCAGCCCCAGGATTACCTCTCCTTCCTCAGGTCCCAAGAGCTATCCCAGTTTCCAGATCAGTCACTGAGACCCACAGCCACAGGAGCCAGGGCTTTTAGAGGCATTCCCTTCACTGACCAAACTGCTCCAGCAAACCAGAGCAAGTGTGTTTCCACACATCCCAAAACACAACCAAGCAAAGGTGAGTAGTGCCCTGCTTCAGCATACCGTGCCTTAGTACACTTTTGTTTAATTTACCTTTCATTTTTTCTGTTATTATAAGGCAATGCAACTTTCATAACCATGCATTCATTATCATTTGAGTTATCCCTCCAGGAAATTATGCTGGAGAAACTGAGAACCAAAGATAAATCACACTTTGTAATTATAGTGGCAAGCTCACTGCTACAATAGCCTGGAAGTTGCAAAAGGGAAGCTATAAAACAGATACAGGTTAGTGCTGCTGGTAGCCAAAGAAATGAGATCAGACCCTAAAGCCTCGCTATCAGGAAAACAGAAATAGCAACACGACTGTGGTTCAACAGGAGTCAGAGCATTGCGCTACGGAGGATTACAGTTTGCCTCTCTGCTCAGAAAGTATTTCACCAGAACAGATCTAAAATTAAATTGCTGTTGAGTATTTACTCCAAAGGCCATTCTCATCTGTTTGCATACAGCAGTGTTCAGTCCCAGGTTTATGTATTGGGTCACACTGACATTTTCTCAACATTCCCTTGGCTATGGCATGCTCACTAGCACCGGGACTAGCAGACCTCTGAAACCAGCATTGCTCCATCAGCACCAGGAGCATGAAAGCAGTAGAAGCACTTTGCGTGTAAAGAGGCATCAGCTCATCCCTAAAGCCTCTTCACTTTCCTCCCTAGAAAATAAACCACTCCTGCTTTAAAGCTGTAGTTGATATATAGAATGCAAATGATAAACAGCACAAGAATCAAAGGTAAAAGTGTAATAACTGCTGCTATTCAAAAAGTGGCTGCAGAGTTGGGAATGAAATCCCCTTCCAAGGACCTACAGCTGTGCAAGCAGCCAGAACTGCAGGAGGCCACTCAGCCTGGAGGGACCTGGGTCTCCCAGTTCTTCCTTCTGCTCAACAATTGTAGCTGGAAGTATAAAACAACCTTTTCTTTTTGACCAAATATCAATAAGATCACCTCATGGCACAGACCTCAGAGAAGTCCTTAATGCAATAGTAAGGTTTAGAATAGCATTTAAAAATCATAACCTCTAAATTAAAAAGCCAAGTATACACAACCTCCAGCATTGATCAAAACCACACTGCTTTATCACCAGGTAATTGCTTTATGATCAGTTTTGCAGCAGCACAAGCCTCAAACTTCCTGAATAGGAAATTTTAATTTCAGGGTACTGCTAATTTATTGTGCCTTTTACTGCTACATTACAAAAAGTAATGCAATATCTCTACAGGCATGACATTTTTCTTCCAGGCTTCAGCTCAATTCATTCCCCCATTCCCAGGGGACAAAACACACGTTTTTCTGTCCCTGCAGTGCAATTCTGCATTTACGCTGCTTTGCGCTCTCACCACCTTCCCAAAGCTCCTGAAAAGATGCTTAATGTAAGGAGGCACTGTGGTCCTGCCTTTCTGACCAACCTCAGCCCAAATTAATGCTCTGCCCTCAGGGGCTTACTGCGGGTACACACCAGATCAAGAGGCTTGGGAGTGTTTTCATGTGCTATAAGCTTTAACAAGCATCACATGTGAGTCACAAGCATTGTTGCAGAGTAGACACCGCTGCAGTGGTCCTTAAGAACAGAAACAGCATCTGGTGGCATCATATTAGAAATTCTTTATATTTAAGGACACTCGTGCAGTGAAGGCACCAACACTTCGTTCCCCCCAGCAGTGGTGGTGAGCAGCAAGTGCCCCTAGTCTGGAATGAGTGGTATTAGAGAAGACTAACTGGTATAAGAACCCTTCCTGTAGTGCAACCACTGGGCAAACTACAGTTTTCAGAAGCATTACATGTGCATTTGTAATTTGAATGTCTTTTTAATTCACTTAATGAATCAAGGTTTCTTAACCAAAATTTTCATTCTGTGATGGTGACAACTGAGGAGCTGTAGCATTCCAGAATCGCAGTGGCATTTCTTGTACTACAGAGCAGCTTACCCAGCAATAGCATCTTTGTTTGGAGGTTCTGTGATAACCGGTGACACAATTACTGTAAGTTATGTGATGATGAAGGATTTAATTGTTATTTATTTTACTGTCATCTATCTTTATTTTAAAACTAAGGCTATCACCAACGATAATCACTCAGAAACACCAAGCTGCCTAGTGACTTAACTATTATTTCCAACAGTATTTTCCCTTCATGCAGCCGAGCCCAGGACCCAGTGAAATCAATGGCAGAGACACTCACTGATTTGTAAGTCTTGATTCACAGTGTCACCAAAACTGCTTTCCTCAGACCACCATATGGCAAACTATAGCGCGAAATGAAAATAAATCTTGTTACTGCTCAGAAAAGTGACCTCTCTCTTGCAGAAGCAGCAATAAATCACATGGTACTCCCCTCTCAAAGCATCCCTATCTTTGCTCCAAGGTATGAAGCAGCTGTCCACAGCTGCACCACTCTTGGTTTGCACCAGCCCTGCTGTTCCTTAGTGGTGGCCATCAGTAGATGGGATTCTGCATCTACCATGATGATTAATGTCATTGTTCTGCTATGGATGGCCATTAAGTTTTGTCCTTTCATGGCCTGGAACACTACTTACATAGAACCTAACATTGTTTGCGTTTACCATTCCTCCATGTTGTATCCACTTGTATCATTTTAATTATCTTTTAAACAGAGATTAGAATCTCCTCCTTCCCTCCAAACTGATTCAGCCACAAGTTGTTGCACCAGAAGTCAGTTAAAACACAGGCTTAACCCAAGGAGTCTCCTACAGCACTCACCTGCCCTGTTACATGTGTCCTCTTCTGTCCCCAGGGAAAACAAGCTCCTGGTCCCAGCCAGGAGCTGAAGTGCAGCAGTTGGTCCCAGACCAGCTCAGGCAGCAGCAGTGCCCTCTCTGTGTGCTGGCTGTGCTGGCAGATACCTGAGATTGTCTCCAAAATCCATCCACACTTTCAGGCTACAATCAGAAGTGTTTTGACATGAGAGGGTGAAATACATAAAAATAGATCTGATGAATTCTTTCAGTATTAAAGCTTCAAAACTCTGAGGTTTTGCTCCTGCAGGGAATTCACTGAACTTTGGTCCTAGCAAACCCCAGTGAAATCCCTGGCCCCAGGCAGGAGGAAGAAAAGAATAAGGCAACACACTGGAAAATAGACTAGAGATTTGTTTTACCGCATCCCTACCCATAACACGGGAGGCAGCATCACTCCATCCAGCACTAACCTGTTCAAAACCTGTTGGGACCAGAATACTAATGCACCAGAAAATAAGGGAGGGATGCATCCGGACTACATCTTTTCTGTGCAGTGCCTTTGAGATGGAGCAGGTCATGTCCTCACTGGAGGCTACAGGGAGGGTGCCCCAAAGCCAAGCTGCCCCAGGTGCCTGGCCCCAGGGGCAGGACCAGCTCTTCCTCTACAGAGAAGAATTCTTTGCTTTTTTTCCAATGAAAACTGGTATACAATCTATCAGACTGGATGTTTTTTAGTGGCAATACAAAATGCCTGCAACAAATTGATTTTGCTGCTCCTGTTTTTATTATTCAGGCAGAGTTGCCCCTAATTAGATGATATTAGATTTCTTGGCTCACACAAAACAATTCAGAAATCAGACTCTCATTACTGATGGGATAAACCATACAGAAATCAGGCAGGGTTTAATAACACAGAAAAATATCAAAGGCAGAAAGGTTTTAATTCTTAATGAGTAGATCCATGGGTTTCGTTAACCAGCACTCAAGACTTCTTTTTAGGGTTGCTTTTATTACCTAATTAATTAAAGCCTGACCAATAAGATAGATGAATCTAAGGGGCTTGCATCTTGTATTAATAGCAGTTCTAATTAATCACCAACTGGAACATTCCTCACCCACCGAAGACAAATCTTTCTGGTGTTAACCTAGGAAAAAAAAAACCACTGAAAAAAACAGAAAGGATGGGCTGAGCAGGTTTTATGTCCCCAAATTGGGGCTTGGGGGAAGCTGGGAGATGAAGGCAAAGCTGCACCTATGCCATTAAGCAGGACATATGTGATGTGGGTTGTGACATGCATAAAATATCACCCCCCTGCCATTACACACAGGTCTGGCCTCATCAGCACTGGATGAACACACTGGCAAACCCCAAGCTTTGAGTTTTACTGTTTTAGAGTCTCCAAGGCTTTTATCAGCCAGGGAACATGAGCATGCAGGCAAACAGGCAGGTAAAATGGCGAGATGGATGCTGCAGAGCACCCTCATGCCTCATCCAGGTCTCTTTGCATCCCAACAGATTAACCCAGCAAAAGCCATGCGCTTGCTCTGCTAACAAGCAGGTACCCAAAATATAAATTCAGTCCCTAAGTTCAGGATCACACTGCAGTACATGTACCCCATGAAATCACTCCTGAATGCTTTTAGGGCTAGTGCATGCTTACAGACAAGGTCTGTTTGTTTTTCTTTTAGCATAATGCTGATTACTAAATCCCTTCCCTGGTTCAACAAGTTCTGGTGTTCATTTGTGATGTGTCAGTAGCAAAACAAATTCAGGTGCAGTAATCCTCCAAACCTAATAATTGTGTGTCAACAGAAGTGAAAGGCTACATTTTTCATGTTCTGAATAATAAAATTTTTAATGGCATTTTCATTTAAGAACTCTTGAAATGTATCATCTTAAACCCCTTTTCACAGTTGCCTCCTCACTTTCCCTATATGTTGTGTCTCCATGTCCCAAGACATAGGCAGCCATGGATAAACAAAGAGCATACCAAAACACAGGGGACCCTATATCTTTTTTAACATCACTGTGATCTCCATTAATACACAAACTGCCTGAACTTCAATGAATCTCAAAACTAACATCAGACCTGCTCTCTATCACCTTATTGCACATTTTCAACCAGCACCAGATGCTAAGATTTCAGGATGTTTTAAGAAGAGCCACCTGAGGAGCCGTTA
This sequence comes from Forpus xanthops, assembly GCA_032466535.1. Lineage (NCBI taxonomy): Eukaryota > Metazoa > Chordata > Aves > Psittaciformes > Psittacidae > Forpus > Forpus xanthops. The sequence continues at coordinate 11,048 of JASSUY010013857.1, forward strand.
ACCTTATTAAAGCATTCCCCATTAGAAGCTGCTTTACAGCTGCCGCAGAGCCAGAACACCCATTATGCTGATGTTTGCAATTAAAGGGGAGTTTGCAGGATTGGGAGAGCTGCAGTCCTGCTGCAGTGCCTGGGGCTGCCCCAAGACCCAGAAGAACATCAGGTCCAGATCCAGTCCATTCTGTACAGACATCACCACTGCCTGCAGCCTCCACAGTCACCATGAACATCTTGGCTGGGTGAGGATGGAGGCACCTCTGAGGTCATCTGGGCCAAACCCTTCCTCAAGTAGGACCACACAATGCAAAGAACCAACCTAACTCATACTATCAATTTCCACCAGGAAACACAACCCCATGGAATCTCCCAGCTGTATTTAAAACATTTGCAATATCCTCTCAGAAACACAAAACAAGGAAATGGGCTGTGCGTTCACCTGCACTTCCTAATGAACAGGACTTTTCCACATTGATGGGTTGAGCACAAAGAGCGCTTCCAGCCCTGAGACAATCAGTGTTTGAGCCAAGTGCCCCATGTCCTGCTCCCACAGACTGCTAGGGGTGATGACAGGTATTATTCAAGGCTCTTAGCTGAAGACGGTGATGCTGCTATTGTTTGAGCTTCTCACAGTTTGGCAGCTGTCAAAATCTGAGGCTTTGGGAAAGCTGCCCTTCCAGCTGCCCCACAAAGATGAAGCTGAAAGCCAAGCTGTAAGAGAAGCAGCAGTGAGACTCTTCTACCTCCTTCAAGGCACAATTGCATCCATGCCATAATTTAGCTATTTTCAAGCATTTCACCAGTTTTAAATGAAAAGCGTCAATTCCAGCATCCTCATGGAACTTTTCTCTGGGCTTTTGCAGGCCAGTGACTGCAGCAACAAGGAGTGATCAGCACATCACACACAGCCTGAGAAACACCCAGAGCTTCCCCAGCTGAGACACGGGACAGGATCAGCAGGCAGCAGTGCCCCTCACTTCCAGCCAGCATCTCCTCTGCTCACTATCTCAGAGAGCAGCCACCTCACCTCAGTGTAAAACCGCCATCAAAGTGTCAATGTTCACACAGCTTTGCATTGTATCATGCAACCTGCTCTGTTCCAGTGGGTAGCAAAGGACTTCAGCTTGTTAGTCTCCAGTCACTGTGCAATCAGGTGCAAAATGCACTAGCTGGGGTTTATATTGGGGGGGAGGGAGGAAAGCTGGGGAAAAACAACCAATCTGAACTTGGATTTGATTTTTCTTTCACAGGATTAGGGATTAATTATTCTTACTACACCCCACAAAGCACCATACTGCTTAATGACAGCACATTAAGATGGCAAAAAGCCTGTTGATGTGCATAAAAAGCAGATCCAGGCCCTGCTGTGGTGTATCAGTGCTACACACAGCTGCGGGTATGGAAGGAAAAGGAAAGGAGGAGTAATCATTTGCAAAGAAAATATAAAAATCTGTAGCTACAGCATAATTTGTTTTTTCATTAAGCAAGGGGATATTTGTTCTATTAAAAATGCTTATTTAAAAACTCCTTTCAGAGTTCATTTTTTCTCCTGAAGGCTGCTTTAAAAAACAATCTCAGCAAAAGAGGAGGAAGAAGCAATGTATTTTCACAACAGTTTTCTATTTCATCTGAAGTTCACAAAATGCAGCTCCTTGACATAAACCATATAGTGCCCGATTGCTGGCAGTACTGTTACATGATGAAGATAATGATTTGCAATACTTTTCAAGAGCTATTAATGTTAAGAATTACTTATTCCACCAAATTAACATTATAAAAAATTAATAGCATGCAGATTGCCATTATTGCAAAAGCCTGTGGGCCTTAATGGCAAAGAATTCCAATTATTCCAAAATATTAATAAAGCTTTTTTTTTTTTCCTTAATTCCCCTCCCTGTTTCTCCCTAACCTTCTTTCTCTAAACTGTTTTTTCCACTGTTTTAGAGCACGTGCCTCAAGTGGTCCTGTCCTTTATGATCTGTCTCTAACAATGTACAGCAATACCCACCAAGGAGAGCCGTGCCAAAGGAGCAGGCAGGGTGACCTCTTCTCGCTCCAAGGGCAGGTGAAGTTGCTGCGGTGCTCTCAGCCTTGCTAATTGCTTATGCTGGAGGCTGGAACACTGTGCTCCTTCCCAGACCTTGTAAACCCACATGTGATCAGAAAGCACAGACTGTGGCTGGTCCCAGCTCTCCCAGTCAACCCAGGCACTGCTGCAGCTCTCCCACCCCTGCTCCAAAGCCATTGGCACGGTTTGTGCAGCTCTCATAAGGTCAGAGCATCTTTACCAGTTACGGCCGGCACTTACCTTTTCCATCCCTATCAGCACTGCCTAAATAAAAAATGACTTTACAGAACTTCATAGAGTTACTATTCTAAGAATCAAACCTGCTGTCTCCTGGAAAATGGGAGCAACCAACTCTCATCATCGGAACACCAAGTTGTGCTAATGAGGCTGGAGCTTCTATCTTCTATAGTTGTCATCTTCTATGGCCATGCAAAAAATTAAGGCAGCAAAAACTACATTATCTTATGGAAAATAAAGGTGGTTTTCAATATAATCTTTCCAATCAAATGGCTTTCTCATCAGTGTAAGTCAAGTGGGGACAAATAAGGTAAAAGTGGTACAAAGCAGCTTTAAGCAAACACTTGCTGGTCTCTGTTAGGTGAATAAACAATGCGAGTGGTGATTGGCAAGCAAAATTTCTATCTAAAAGAGGTATCGAGCACTAATAAAAGTAAATGTCTCCAGGAGCTGGAAGAGGTAGTAGCACAGCAAGGAAGCAGCACGTCTGGATGGGCTGGAAGCAGGGCACATCCCTGCCTTTCGTGCTCATCTTTCCCTAATGCTTCGCAGCTCCCCTCGAAGGAGAAGCAGCGCCCCACAAAGATATAATAAAACTACATTTCCCGGCACACCACTTTAAAGATGATATGGCTGTTTTGCTGCTGTACAACAGAATTGTCCAATCAGTGGCACAAGAGTGGTCTCTGGTGGAAGCAGATCAGATCTGCAGCAGTACCAAACACAGGAACCCGAACCAAAGATCTTTGGCTACAGCTACCAGCCGTCACTTTTTAACCCTAATACTAGGTTAGCCTGATCCATTATAACCCCAGAAACCGAGTTCACACACATGCTTTTGGACTTTAGCTCTTTTCTCATGTACAATGCTACTGTACTCTAGCCTGCCAGAAAACCCAGGATGGGAAGAGAATCTTTTTACATGTGAATTAGAAGAAACTGCAGTCAAAACACTCAGTCTTGACTTCAGAGTGTAACACACTGACCAACCAACTGTCCAACAGCAGATTTGGAAGCAAGGCAAGATATGAACAGACAGCAAATAGTAGCTGAGGGCAACGACACCACTAGTAAACATACAATCAAAAAGGAAAACATTAAAGCTCAGGTTCTCTCCCCAGAATTAGATTTCAGCCCATTTACACTTATTTCAGAATTGACACTTAGAAGTCTAAACCCAGCAAAAGTAGCAGGAGATGTGCAAAACACATCATCCTCATCTAGAAATTCAGAGGGACTTCAAAAATTGCAAAAATCCAATCACTAATGTTCAACAGATGTTTCCTTGTAACTGAATTTGATCAAGACAGACAACAGAAAACGTCCTGTCAGCTTCAACAGCCTTTGAATCACGACGACAAACCAGAAAACAGCAGAAGATAGAACGTCAATCAAAGAGGAAAAAAGAAAATCCAGGAGAAATAAAAAATATCACTGTGCTGTTTCCCAAAATACAGTTATCCATAGACCGGGAAGAGCTTCACAGTGCAGAATTCCCACCTGCACTAGGTTCTGCACAGACTAGCTTCAGGCATATCAGGAAAGACCAGCAGGTAGGTCAGTACTTGCCCAGACTCAGCTACCTGCTCATAAGGCCAACAGCTTGATGCTGCCCCACTTCATTTCTTCTTTCCACATCAAATCAGTGCTTTCGGCATAGGCTGAAATAGTCCTATAGCCATTCATTATGCAGGGAAAATGATGGTTTTTGAGGGGACAAGCTTTCTGTTTTGGGAGGTTCTTCTCCAGTTTTCCTGAAGTAAGGAGCCATCCCTTATTCTAACTAGATGAAAATCCAGCATACATAAGAAGGCATCTCATGTCTAGTAACGAAAGCAGATGAAGCTGGCAAGAAAGCCCACCCCAGAGAGTAAGCACTTCTGCAAACCATTAACATATTTTCTGTGCTATTGAAAGGACATGGCTGAGAAGTGTAATTTCTCTTAGGAAAGATAAAAGCTATTTTTTGCACACCTCAATTATGTTTTCCTGAGCTAACCAGGTTTAAGGTGCAGACACAGCCAAGCTATCCTTGGAGACAAAGAATCATCAAGCTCTGGCTGAGGCAGTCTCTCTCTTCCTCCCCAGAATACCCAGCAGTATGCCTAACTTCTGACAAGTAAAGTACAAATCATTACAAGTAAAGAAATGGTATTTGCTGTAATAGACAGCAACACAAAGCAGCAACAGTTCATCACTAAGGCTGGCTCAGAGAACCAGTGAATTCCCAGGCACCCAACCCTCTCTGCAGCACAAAGTCAGGGACTTTTGTTCTTCCCACACAGTAGAACTGCCACAGACACCTACAACAGCACGAGAGAGCTCAGCAGGGACTGTTTGTTATTGCAGAGAAGTCAGGGTCTTGAGCTCTTCAGATTGACCAAGTCACAGAGGACTTGAACGAGAGCCACAAATCTGCTTGCATATAGGCTTCAGGTTATGTTTTCCTTTACTCACCCCCACTCCCACTTCTACTCAACTACTGTTTTCCTGACTGGTGAAGGGCAAAGATTGGGTATACACACTCCCTGTGTTTGGGAAATCACCTGCAAGCTTCATGACGACCTTATAAGAACTATATTATAAGGAAAACACTCACAAAAGTGGTCAAATACACTATTTTTTTAATGCAGATTCATAAAATTTAAGCTCAGTGTTGAAAATTCAGGACATTTCATGAAGAGCATTTGGTCCTCTTGAAGATTTCCCATCCACAATTAAATACTTCATGGAAAACCAACAATTAAGCATACACTGCATTTTTAATTAGGAAAAGTTGATATTGCACATTATACCAAAATACAAAAGTCCGTTTCAGCAAGTTATTCCAGCAGTGTTACCAACTTCATTTTGATATCATTGACTTACACAAAAGGTTCAATTTTAGTGCATAGCATGTGCCCTGTCATTACAGAGTAAAAACATATCAAAGCATTTTTAAAACAAAGAGCAAGAAAAGTTGGCTCTGTAAAGAATCTAAAGTCTTTTACCATGGAGTCAGCACCAGTCTCCTTGCAGACAAAACCCACTCCTATGAAAGATGACTGATCACCTTCACAACACAAATTCCAATGCAGTTTCTCACCATATGCTATGTGGCTGAAGCTGACCCTATACTATTTGGCACTGTAACTAGCGGTCCAAGTCACTAAGGGCTGCAAGGCTGTGATACCTGCCAACACTCTTCCTATTCTATCACTACCTATCACTCTGTTTCTGGTGATATATAAGAAGGGAAAATCATGGTGGCAGAACAGTTGTGCAACTTCATTACAGCCGTGTAATTTGCTGAGGACAACTCTGAAGTAGATTTCTGTACGTAACACTCAGCTGGAACCCTCACCAGGGCTCAGGTGCTGCAGAAGGCACAAAACACTGAGAGGCAGTTACAAGTGCAAATGAAATGCACATTCAGAGAGCTTAACTCCAAGGCAGGGAAAAATCATAAGAAGCAGCCACAAGCACACCTAGGGCAGCATCTGTCATACCATAACTTTAAAAGGCCAGTTGTGGAACACTGCATTCAGCTTCCCGGCTACTAAGTACTTGTCATTTTAGAGCTACAATTAGAAGATCTGACCTAGTAGCAGCATTTCAAAAAGCCCAGACAGTTTTGCCTCCCTCAGTCGGCAGAAAGCATTTCCCTTCATGCAGCCTCATGCACTTCTTTACACAAATACAGACTGAAGTTTACCTGCATGCCCAGGTAATGTTTACCAGCCAAGAAGCTCTACCTTGAACCTCTCCAATACCTCTTTCAATCGTAACACCTTGAATTTAGGTTTTGCTTTTAAATAGGCAACTAAGACATTCCAGTAACAGGTCTGCAAAGCCAATTCTACAGGACATCAAGGCGACTGACCACTGCAATGTTTTGTGAAATCTCATGTTTCCCTCTCCGCCCTCCAGCCTTTCCTCCCATTCAAACACACACAGTAAGACTAAGAAAACATGACTTAATTTTTTGCCTGAATACAAGATCCAACTATAATGGAATAGAAGAATCTACAACGAAGTCCCTGAGATGCATCTGTATATTGAAAGATTCAAACAATAATCTCTTCATCACACCATATTTATTAGAAATGCTTTGAGTTGCAACATCTGATTGATGAAAACCGATGCTGTTATAAGAACGTGAAAATATAGCAAACCAACTTTGCCCTTATGCTTAAGCCTTCATTTAAAAATAATTAACCCAACAGTAACATTCAGCTACTTCAACTGTAGTCAAAACTAAAAAGCATGTAAGCAATAGGGAGTCACTGGAGAAAAAAAGCCAATACCAAACCAAATAAAAACCCAAACAACTACTATATTTAGAATAAGTTGTTTTGGCTTCACATAGTTTTCAATCCTCAACAACCCTGCTTGAATTTAATTGCTCTCTTCCTGAAAGTCTACAGTTATTCCTCAAACATAACTGAGCTGCACCTTAAGTTCTCACCATTCCTCACTGGAAGCAGAAGGCACAGGTCACAGGTACACTGCACAGGTAGCACAGCAGTCAGCACTGGCAGCTGCTGCAGCCACAAACCCATTACAGTGGCATACACTAAACTGTCTTGTGGCACAGGGAATTTGGCACAATGCAGGCTCTGACCTCTACCTCCATCTCCAGGACGATACAGAGGCAGCCCCTTTACTAACTGCACTGACACAGAGAATAAACTCAGCCCAGATTAATAAAACTCAGAAATACTCTGGGATTGCCACAGAGGTTGACATTCTTCCAGTATCTAAAAAAAAAAAAAGAGAAGCCATCTCATATGCAAGTTACTTTGGGATCCACTGCATTTTGTAACCAGCTGATCAGAAATACTTTATCCATCTTCCCAAACAAGCTCAATTTTTCCTGCTAGAGAGCAAAACTTAAGGCACTAATATATTAATGCTGTCAGGAATGTGTAATAGTTTGTTCTTCATGTACTGTTATACCAGTTCTTAGCAGCATCTCTGTGGAAAAGGCACTAAAAACATGGCAGACAATGCAACTTTTGGATCTTCTGCTCAGCTAAGCTATATCAAGTTAGTTGCCTGGAAAGTTGAGTGGCAATTTCCCCTTCCCTCCCAACCCATTCCCCTAAAAAAAAGGCACCTGATTTGGTTTATTACTGGTTTCTATAGCTACAGGCTGTTGCAATCATGCAGTTCCATATAACTGAGGGATATCATGACTACACTGATAGCTTTTTACATGATCAGGAGTTATCTTCTCAAGATACTATTCCAGATAGAGTGATTTTTGTTTCAGCAAAACCCATTACCAATGGGTTCCTACCTGAGTAGTACTTAAGGTTGTTTATTGCTAGTCAGAATAATTCAATAGTTAAAACTTGGTGTAAGAAATTGCACTTTCCCATTTGTTCCCCAATCCCAAAATCATTTCAAATTAAATACTAGACCCTTTTCTAAAGGGACATTCGTAACACAGCTACAAAGAGGTAGCTAAATGCCACATGCCAATTTTTTTTAAGCATATTCAACCTTCATTTCCAGCATTTTTCATAAGAAGTCTTCAAGAAATCTCTATTCAGGTGGCATGTGAAGTTACCGCAGTTCAGAAGACTGAACTCGTAAGAGAACTTGATCTCCCTTCACGTCCATAACTGAAAACTAACAAGCATGGGGAAAACTCAAGTGACTCAGCATATGCAGGTGTGTAGCTGAAGAGGAGAGGAATGTCTACAGTCAAATCCCATGCTCCTCCTGACATACAGTAAATGTTACTCTGACGAACCATTCAGATCAAGCCCACCATTCGATCAATCTGTCTCATGTAGTTACTCTTCAACGGCAGCAAGTATCTCCTCTCATCAGGAACTCTGTTACACTGTTAACAAAATCAGAATATATGAAAACAGGCACTCCCATCCCCTCCATCACCATTTCAGCATCAGTAACCACACATTTCCTCCCAGTACAGAAAACTGTACCCAATAGAGCTTTTGTTCCTCACTTTCTCTCGCTCTTTGCAAACTTACCAGCACAGACCACATAAATGAGCAGCAAGTGTTTCCCCAGTGCAGGCTCCAAGCTTCTAAATACATGTTAAACTACTGCAGCTTGTTATTCAACTGAGATTTCCTTCACTATGACAACTGTGAACATCTAAAATAATGCTCTTTTTTCTGCAGGGCTGGGGGGGAGGAGGAAAGGAACCATGCTAGAACCTACTAGCAGAGACTTAAAAATACTGTTGTGTATTAAAAGCATACTTATTTTGGTTGGTGATAGGCAATGGATACATAGCTCTGCACTCAGTTGATGCCTAGCTAAGAAAGGTCACCTTTAACATGCCTCAAAACCACTCAGAGTGAAAAATGGTTTTGTTTAAATACCCTCTGCTTTTCTCTTTCCGTATCACAGCAATACTGGAAAATTTGAAGGGCAAAGAACAGGTGAAGGGAAAAATAATGGGAAATTAATAATAAAACACGAACTAATTGCTGCAGAATGCTTAAAAGGGGACAGGTTTCACCTTCAACATAATCACTCTCACATTATCTTAATCCATTCTTTCCGCTACTTAAAAGTGTTTTTCACAAGGGACCTTCTCAGATGTTTGACATTTGAAAGACAAACACTGCTGAGCTTTAAAGTAACACTTCCAAACAGCTCTTTTTCTACTGCCTAACCCAGTTCAACATGCATCCCTTCTCCAGCCACACAACCAGAAACAATCTGTGCATTCCTTACATTAGAGCTGAAGTTGACTGCCTTTAACTCATTAGGTTTAATTTTTTCTGCGCTGTCCTCTTCTCCAGGGAGGATGTCTTGCCACAGTGAGTTACGGAAGCGTTCATCCACAGACACAATATGTCCCTCAGTAGTAAACATATACTTATTTCCAGATTTATGCACTGGATTTTCTTCATCAAACAACTAAACAAGAGACAGGAGAGACAGTTATAGTATGTGTGCAACATTCTTCACGTCCCATCAACATTAAGTTACAAAGCATGCACTCATGCATTTAAAGGATCAAGCAAAAAGCATACCTCTTAGTGCTAAACGGGCAACTACTGTTAGAGCAAATGGAAATAGATAGTTCTAATGCAAGTGATTTATTTTAGCAGTTAACAGGGGAGAGGCAAAAGAAAGACTTCTCACACAACTTAAATCACCCTTGTTTTTCTATGCTGCACTATACAGGCATTGCTGGGCTGGCATTCACTGCTTCTATCCAGTCACAGATTTATTTGCTTTTCTGCACTAAAGGAGATTGAGTGCCAAATCTTGATAGGGAGGAATGGGAGGCTGCTGTGAGGCAGGCAAAATGGCTACAAGTAACAATTTAGCTCAAAGCTGAGCAGTAGACTCAAGAGTATCCTTGAAACGAACATACACCTACCAGGTATAAGTATTTACATGTTTCACTGAGAAAAAAGCTCTCCATTCGATCTTCCTTTGTCTTCTCTACAACGTGGTGTAATGTGGCATAGCCACACCTGCAAGATTTAAGATTGGTTTGAGTTTAGTTCCTACATATTCTGATGTTGAAGCGCTCCCTTCCAGACCACTCCAACTGTCACTGGGGTGAAGTTAAAATGAAACAAGTCTTTTCTACTAGTAAGCACTGATTATTGTTTCCTGGTGTTCTGACGAGACTGCAGTCATTGACCCTGTGGTTCACCTATTTCATTGTGCAGGCTTTTTAAGAGTCCCTCAAAGAAGCAAAATACTCTTCACAGCACCCAGAACAAAAGAGGGAATTTCCCCATACTGAGCACATGAGAAACCCAGATCTGGAACCTGGTCTCATGAAAAGGTTTCTTCCCAAACTACCTGCTCTTAACCCTCTCCCCCCCCAATTTAAAGTATGACGAAGCATGTAGTTCACTCAACCCCCTACACAGCTTCTGAATGCCATTTAACTGCAGACTGGAACTGGTTTACACTCTCCTATGGTTAATACAGACTTGTCTACAAAATCAGTAAATACCAATAGTTGAATAAAAATTCACTATCTTCCATGTGAGTCTCTCAGCATTACAATCAGGATTCACTGCTACTGTCTTGAAACTAAAGCTGATATGCAACAGCATCTGCCTTAAAGGCCATCCTTCCACTTCAGTTACACATCATGGGCACATGATGTGAGAAGTATTCCTGCAGGGTCCATAGAAAAAAACCCATACTAATTTACCAGTTTTCAGCAACCGATCAACAGTGCATTTTGTGAAGTAGTTGTAAAATTCTTAAGCCATAAAGTTGTCACTGGACTGTAGTTTCATTTTCAAGTAAGACAGAAATCATTAATCAATAAATTATCACTTGCGGCTTGCATGGGTTTCCTGGTTTACATACATTTGGCAGATGAGATTCTACAGAATATTTATATAATAAAATATATGTGCATAGCAGTGAGAAAAGACAAAAGAATATTGAAAACTGACTTTGCTTTTGTATACTTTTCCAAACTCTGCAGAATATCCATCCCCACATGAAGGTAAAATGGGTTCTTTGTGGCCTAAATAATGAATACAGACAAGAGTTAATCAGCAAATTCAACAAAGGCCCAGTACTGTCAAATTCTCATATATTATAGTAAATTTATAGGAACATGACTTAGATTACTCTCTGCATGCTTCTCACATTTGCTTTAGTGCAAACACCAGTACAATACGCAGTAAATTCAAACTCCTTGGATAGCTGTCTTGTAGCCACAGTTTACTGTATCGCCTGCTAGCTGGAGACTCTGCCTAAACTATATAGGTAAGGAAGCTATTACATTTACTTCAACTACTTCTATTAAGAAGTCACAAGTCTCCACCTTGTAAAAATCTGCCAGCAGTTTCCTTAAAAGGTCATTTAGCCTCCTTTTTGTGTGTCCTATACAAAAATGTTATTTTTAAAGCAAAGAACACAGCAACTACACTGCATAATAATCTAGTGCCTAAACAGAGACCTCCATATAAGAACAGGCAGACCCAAAGGCACCAGATTTTAGCAGGGCAGAGGCTAGTTGTAGAAAAAGTGACTTTCTGAACAAAGCCATGTTTGCCAAAACATGAGCTGTAAGTGCAGAAAAGTCAAGTACCTGATAAAGAAGATACGTGGATTCCACTAACTCTGGTCTTAGTGGATAAAAGGGAACATCCGGCGTTTGCAATTGCCAGTTGTATCTCTCTGGGAGAGCTCCGTATCGTTTCCATATGGCATAATAAAAAGCATGGAGACAAATAGCATCTTCAACATCTCCTATCAATACCTAGGCACAACAATAGCCATAAACATGCAGGCTTAATACTGCAAGCCAGCAAATTACTTTTCAGACTGTATAAGAACATGCCATATAATAAAACATTCCCCTCCTAAGGCAAGACAAAAAACAACCAACCCTCTTCCTCTCCACAAAAGGAGGCCAATACATTAGGTCCACTGCATCAAAAGTTCTAGCAGACCTCAGCCTCACAGCATGGTATGCAAATGCACAGGTTAAATTAAAAAAGATAGAAGTATCTCAAAACTGCCTTATCAGAACAGCCAGACGTAAACCTGCAGGTTGAAGCTCATGTCAAGAGATGCTTAGATTCATTCCCACCCTAAGATTAGAATGTGCCTTTCTGACATCTCTCTATTGTGTTGTGCTGCTCTGAACAGAATGGAAGTTTACCTGTAGTCCAGGAAAAAATGCTTGCAAAGAGTCAATCCACGTGTTCATCAGTTGTCCTGTGAACATGTTTACGTTAACATACAAAGGAGGGTCACCTTCACCTTCATTACAAGCTTCTCGGCTGCCAAGTAACAATAAGTACATGTGAATATTCACTATTTTAGAAGAGCATGGTGCACATTTCATTTCACAGCACTGCCACCAGCAAGGAGAATAAACCACACATTCATCATGTTAGGTTCAAACCCACTTTGAAAAGAACAAAAAGGTCAGTCATGCTCACAGAAAAATTAATTCATAAAGCTATGGACAACACAGCCTAAAGTTATGCCAGCAGAATCTACACCAAAAAGTCATGGTAGGCAAGATTAGGCCTTAAGAACTACTAAACCGATCAATTTAATATATTTCCTTTGCAATTCTACAACCTCCTCTCAGCTTCGCATTTACCAACTTGGATGGTAACCAGTTTAGCTTCTTCACACCAATGACCACGGAGTGAAAGGAACATTAAAATTTATTTCCACAGGGACTACCATGGAAAAAAGACACTATTTTTTTAAAGGAAAAAAAGAGAACACTGATTTCTAGAGCATGCCACACCATACAATCACACCTCACTTTGGGTCATTGCTTAAGGAATTGATACTCATATGAAATAACATACCCTCTTCTTAAGTGGTTCTGAATGCTTCGATAAGCATCATTGAACATCTCCAAGTCTTCCTTTTCTCCAAAGAGGATGTAAGACTTCAGAAGGTATTCATAGAATGAATCCAACCCTGCTCCCAATCCACTTTGCTTTCCAACCCAATGACCAGTTTGAATATTCACAACGTTTCCTTTCAGAACAAACAAAAAAGTTACTACTAAAGTTGACAAGTACAGCACAGAAAAGTAATGAAGAACCAGCACTTAGAAATATTATCTTCAAAAAGTCCTGAGGAATGATCAAAGACTACTATCAAAATGAAGCGTTACAGTGCATTCATTCAAGTAACTAGCATACACATGCAGTTGGTTTAAGTACTTTCAGTCATCTGACAATCTAAATTATAGTAATGGGTATACAAATGCAAGAACTTCAGTTGCATTTCCCAGTTTCACAAAAAACTTGTCATTGGAGACTGTGTCCCAAGAACTCATTCAGATACTCCATTTTTCTTACAGAATTACACACTGACATTTGATCAACACAGACCACAAGTACACAAGGAGAGATGACTTAAGAGCTACAGAGGAAGCAGATTGACAAGGTTTGTGATACGTCAAAGAAACTCATAGCATGATGGCATTCTGCTACAGGAAACTGTGGTAGGTTAAAACATGGAGACAGTCATTACAGCACCTCATCAGAGGAGATTACCTAGCAGCCCAGTGTTATTGCTCCTGAGACTCCAGAGTGCTTTGACGGCTCTCCTTGCCACCCATTCAAACGTGGAATCACCCAGCAGCCTGCTAAGGATACCAAATTCCACCAGCAGGGAACCAGCTCCTGCAGTACAGGTTTCATTATTGCTGTCTGGAGGTACCCCCTTCTTCAGATTGACCTGTGAAGAGGGTAAAGAGAGTGTAAACAGCAATAAGGCAGGCTGCATCTTGGGCAGCTGTGCTCTCATCTGCAGTCTTGTATTTATTAGAAAGCCTTTTCATTAAGTTCTGCAATATGTAGCATGCAATGAGTATACATTTACAAGCCAGAGTATCACTGCTTGGTTAAAAAGTTTTTCTGAAGAATTCCTGAAATTCATCTTACAGCTTTTAACATCATACTTAATGGGGGCAATCCCAATTTTGCTCCTCTCTTGTTAATCATCCCAAGTTTCAGATCACTTTTCATTGCTTCTACTAAACACTCAAGTTCTTCCAAGGGTGATGGCAGTGCTGCTCCCCGTTTTTCACTGCTCTTGAAACCAAGAGTTTCCTCACCGAACACTCCTGAACTTCCCCATGCAACAAAATGTTGAAGAGAAATTACACCACCCTCAACTGCTTTACAAGACTTTGAACAGAAATTAAAGTTCATGTTTCTACAAGCTGACAGGTCTGGAAGAACAGCAGTGCTGCTGTGCTCAAAACCAAATCAAAAGTAGTCCGGTAAGTGCTAACTAGTTTAGTGCTGTTCCACTACAGCTGACAATCTTCTCCTTGTGAACTGCGTTCAAGGAGAAGGACACGGTATTCCAGGAGACAGCGGTATTTGACACTGGGACTGAGTGGGCCCTCAGCAAGTTTGCTAATGACACCAAGCTGTGTGGTTCAGTTAATAAGCTGGAGGGAAGGAATGCCATCCAGAGGGACCTTGACATCCTTGTGAGGTGGGCTGATGCCAACCTGATGAAGTTTAAC
>JASSUY010013860.1:0-19498 GCA_032466535.1 Forpus xanthops
GAAGGCAACTGAGAGCAAGAAACTAAGCTTTTATCAAAATTACTAAAAGCTTAGCCTTCAGGAGTACACAAAAACCTGAGCACACAAAGGAGTAAATTAAGAACTCAGATAAAAAAAAGGCAAATAAAAACCCAGGCTTTCCCACTTTTAACATTTTACCCGCATTTCCATTGCCAAGCAAATTAGCCTCACATTTGAAAAAATAGGAGAATTCCTTTCTCAGCGATGTTTCCACATCAAATTTAGAGATCGATTTACCTGTGAAAAACAACAGAAAGTCATAATTTTGTGCTAATATGAGGAATGCTTTGCAACCACTACCACTATAAGAACAAACCACAACAATAAAATGTGGTTCTTTTCATACGGATCAGAAAGCATAGCAAGTATGAAACAGCTTCCTGTAAAATCAATTTATGATTATGATTCTATGATTATTCTTCCTAATTGTGGATGAGCATCTTGATCACACAGGGCAATTTTGCTGAAGTGTGTTAAGCTCCTCTGCAAGTCACATGCAGTTCCACATAGCAGCTTGAGAAAATTATGTGGACATTGCTGGGAAGCAAAGAAGTTAATGGTATTTCTGCAGATTTTTAAGAGCTGTGTCAGCTGGAATCTATTTGTGTCTTTATTGATTCTCCAAGCATGTGAACACTGCTACATATTTCCTTCTGCCAGTAGATGGTGATATTTATATTAACTATTTAAGTAAACTGGAAATGCATACTACTTTTTATTTTGGTATACATTCCTCATATCCCAGATACATTTTAAAAACGAGGTCATTTCAGGTACTTCGTGTGTTTTTATTAAGTGCAATGTACAAATGTATAATTGCACAGCTACTTTTGACATAATTGTGCCACTTTATTGCTCGCATCATCATGTTTTGAGCAATTACTGTTTAACTAGTTTATACATTTGGATAGGCTGACTATTCCTTAGGACAGTATGTGAAACTGAAAGGGAAAAACAAGGCTTTGAGAGACTCCATTTTCTGAACCACAGACGCAAATGGAAGCTAACTTCACATTCAGTAGAATTAGTTAAGTTTTCTTGACTGCAAGTAGGTCCCCCTGTTTACTCCTAATGAAACTCTAAAAGCATACTACAGTTGCAGTTCAAAGATAATTTAGAATATATTAATGTTTTTAACTAATTTTTCCTGGATCAACCCTAGTCCTTTCAAAAGACAAATTATACATAATATGCTTCAATATTTGCAAGCCTGTCATGGAATATTGGTTAGGAAACTGTGGAAAGGGTGAGGAAAAAAAATACTGATGTGTTTAATTAGTTAGGAATGGGAACATTGAATCTCATATTAAAGGGAGGTGAGATGGTCATAGGAAAAGTGCTGGAAGCATGTGGGATATTTATTTATTTTTTATATTTGGACAGGAAAATTTGCTCAGTATAACTCAGAGTACTCTAATATCTTTTTTTAAAGAGCAGTAAGAAGAACTTGTAAAATCTGTGATTAACTGGGAAGTTTGGGTTATGTCCATGAAGGCAAAAAACATCAGATTTTTTTTCCTCCAAGCAATGAAAGAAACCTTAGTTTGGGGAAGGCACCTATCAAGTGTTTCTAAGAGAGAAGTGTACTTCTGAATTACCAAGGCTCAGTTAACCTAACTGCAGAGACAAAGGGAAACTCAAGACCCTTGGATGTCCAGGAAGCTACTTTAGTTTTTCTGAATCACAATTTTAAGTTCAGAAATAAAAGTTCTGAGCATGAGTGAGCTGGTGGTCAGCTGAAGAGGGTTTATTAGAGTCTTAAACCCTAAAAACTTGCACTCATTCTAGCCTGTGGGAGCAAGCTGGATGCATAAACCAATCCAGACTCAGCAAGTTAGGGAGTTAATAATAAGGAGGCTGAAGATAAAGCTGAAGTGCAATAAAAAAAGATTTTAAATCGTGAGGTCTATAGTATATTTATTTTTAGAAGTTTCAGTCTAGTTATTCAATAATTCTAAATTTAAAAAAAAAATGCTTTATCATGTTTGTTAAAATCAGAGTTCTAATAATGTGAAAGTGCACAATTGTACCTGAACTTTCACTGAAACCTGTGAGACACAGCTTTGATTCTTTTACAGTGGTTGCTGGCTCTTATTGATTAATGAGGCTTTGCTAAACATAAAAGATTGGGCACAGAAATACTGATTAAGAATTAAATCTGAGTCATATCATTTGCACTTAACAATTGTGATTATTCATATTCAGAGATGAGATAGTGATTTTTACATTAAAGGACAAATGAAGAGAGCAAGTGAAGTAAAACAGGTTGAATCTCACTAATTAAGCTGGTTATCTATTTGGAGACCAGTGATGACTGAGAAGGAAATAACTTCAAATAACTGGCTGAGACTTAGGTAGGCCCAGTGAAGGACTCTAGATTGTCTGGGACAAGAATGAAGCTTTTTGAACTTAGAAAGTTTAAAAGGCAGATGAAGACAGAGAATTTCGTAAAGAGAAGGATTTATTTCATTGTATTTTGTAAGTTTCCATTAAGTTTTGCATCATAAGTACTCTTGTTTTTTTTGGGTATCAATAATATGGAGTAAAAAGTCAGAGAACCACTTTCTCTGTGAGGATAACCGGAGAACTATGAGGTTGACTCACAGACTTGAAGCCATCAGAAAACTGAGACTTTTTAAAAAAATATGTTAATAATAGATGCAAAGTATTCAAATTATAGCTTTTTTTTTTTTTTTTTTCCTTGTCTAAGATGTTATATATATTCACATAGCACTGAGATGTACTAATGGAGGTTGGGATCCTGTTCTGTTAGAATATTCACAGTGAGTTTATATTATCCCTTGCCCAGAGACCTTAAATACCAATTAAGTAAGATAGATGCTAATGCGATGGAAAGTAATAAAGCATCTCTTTAAAGACCTTAGCCCATGACTCACTGACCTTTCTTTGGAGAGGATCTAGGTCTTATCTGGTCTCCAGCCTCCCACTTAGATTGGATGATTACTGTATGGTCATGTAACTATTTTTTACACAATTGTATGCTTTTATTTACAATAATCATAATACAGAGCCTTTCCCCAACATGTTAAAAGCAGGACCTGGCTGTCATTGTTTAAAAATGAACCTGAGTGAAGTGAAAGACTTACCAGGTAGATATTTGAATGCCTTCCTCTGGCATGAAAGGCTCTGCTTAATTTTTTCCCCATTAAAGATTGCTGTGTGAAAAGATGTAAAGATGTTTTCCTGATTTACCCTTTCCCCATTCCTGAAGAGGACTTCTGGCCACAGTCATTAGTTGTAGTGGTATTTGGTTTTCATTCTAAATGCAATCTTTATGAGACCTTGCATTATCGGCACTGGAAAAGCATATCATAAACACTAAGATTATGTTATTTTTAGTTACGTAACATGCAAAATAAGTGCATAAAATAATTTTACAGGCATAGCTTTCCAGCTATTAAGTTCAATGAAAACCAAGTTCTTAGCTTAATATTGTTAAAAATAACCTATGTCATTTCTTTCTTAGTGCAAAAATAGCCAATTAATACTGTACATCATAAACTGTATCGTTAGGAAAACACCCTTATAGAATATAGGCTAAAAGAAAAAATGGAAAAAATTATGTTTGAATTCTCAAATCTGTATTTCTAAGTTTCACGTAATATGGGGCACTGAGCAGGCCTGACTACTTACCTGTGTTGCATAATTCCTGAGATACCAGCCAATGTTAGAATTACCTTGTGTAGGACGCAGTGACAATTCATGTCAAATAGCAGTTTTGCATATGTAAATTGTCCAAGATAAAGAAAAGTAGAAGGAGAATGTTACCATCCCATTTTACAGAGAAACAAAACAAACAAAATTGTATAACAGAATTAATCTCTTATGTCTTTATACCTTTAATGTAGGCATACATGTTGAGGTTGCTACTCTTTGCTATTTTCATTTTTGATAGAAAGAAACTGACTCTAGATATGTGAAAGGCATGATTCATACCTCCATGCTTAATATTCTACATGAGAATTAAATTAATTGCTAACTAAAAGTGTCCATTCACGTCTATTAACTGTAGTCCAAGGCGAGGGAAGGTTTTCTGCATCTAGTCAGATTAAATTCAGCATTATCTTAGGTCTTATCTGGGGACATATGAGAAAAATGGCAGATGGAAAAAATGAACCCATGTCTTTTAATTTCTAGTCCAGTATTTCCACTGTAGGACCTTGTTTTTCCAGAACATTGCTAAGGACTGCTGATCATGAGTCAGAGCATACAGCTCTAAGGTTCTGAGCTCACAGGCAGATCCTGTTGACTGCAGTTGCCTTTTATCTCCTAATCCAGACTGGTTGCATCTTGTGGTAAGGGATGCCCTGAGGAGACATACTATAAGGTGAATGATTTACATACGAAGTGTGCTAATTGCTAGGCCTAAATACAGAGGTAAAAGGCTGTCATAAATGGTTTCCTCAAAACACTGATTAGAGGCTTCTCTGCTATAATAATCGCCATGTTGATCTTGATCACTACTATCAACTGGTATATTTATCATTAAAAGCTTTTTATGATCCACATCTAAATCACATAGGTTGTACAAAACTAAAGCATATAAAATCATATTTTTAAGCACATTAAAACTTTTTATAAATATCCAGACTTAACTCATCATAGCATAATCATATTTTTCATCCCACGATGTAAATACATTCTGTTTTTCCTGCTGTGTTTTGGTGACTCAGAATTTCTTTTCCTAAAAAGAAGCGTGTGCGCGTGTGTTTGAGTGTGTTGTGTGTTTGTGTGCATGTATATGCATATGTCGTCTTACATGTATAGTGAATAATGTATAGTATTAGATGGATATGCAGAAATAGATAAGAGAAAGACCACACAAATCATCAGAGATTAATTAACAGGATCAAAAAATTAGTATTATTTATTTTTTAATTTAGAATTTTTATAGTAATAGTAAAAATATTTTGAATGCTAGTTAATTTAATATTTATTGCTTTGTTTTCAAAGCAAAAGGTGTTCTGTCAGGTTTTTCCTGACAAGTAAGAACCTGAAGGAATTAGGAATGTTTGATAAAAACTTTCCTACTTTAGTTTTATATTGATTTTTTTAAATCAATGCCGGACATGTGAAATCTGAGTAAGTCCTTTAAATTACTGACCATAGTAATCCATCTGAATATTAAGAGTTTCTACTAATATATTTATCAGATAATCACATTAATTATTACCTTAATTAGTTCAGAAAAGTGTTACTATTGCCTGTAATACACTTCAAAGTAGTCATATTGTGTAGCAATAGCTATATTTACTTAGCATGCCTTAAAATGATACTACTATATTCTTCATCATCTATATCGCAAGACTTCTCAGAAGTGGCATGGTCCAATGCATGTACTAGTACATTTTTTCTCTGATACAATTATATGCTAAGACTGCTTATCAATTTACTGAAGTATTTTAATGATGATACAAAACCAGATGTCCCTGAGTTTACACCTCCTTCAAATATGACTTAGGTGCTAGTGCTAAAACTAATACATTAGCTAGATTAATTTCCTGTGCACTGAAGTGGTTTCATTACCTAATGACGGAAAATGTCAAAAAATATGAGTAGTATTCTGACAGATGTTGCAAATGTCAGAAGCACAGAAATGTGGTGAAGTCAGCATAAGATAAATATCTTTTTGGAATAAGACAAAGTGAGAAAGGTGTTCTCATGATAATTGAGAGGACAGAATGCGCATCTAGCAGCCTGTATTCAGCCACACTACCTCTTTTGCTACAAGCAATTCTTTACTTAGTATGTTCAACTCTACAACTGTATGGCTTAGTTACAGGTCTGAATACCAATGCTGTAGAGTGCAGAGCATGTGGCACTGTTCAGAGGCCCATGATTCTTCCCTTTCCACAGCAATTGCGAGCAAAGGTCTTTTTCACTATGTCATTTTAGGCATGGGAGAAGAGAATCTAGAAGGTTAACAAGATGCAGCATAAAATATTCTAATGACCTTTAGTGTCCGTTTCCAGCCATTTTGGTATCTGTAATAACGTAAGAAGCATAATAGAAGCATTGCGAAATAAGTGAGGTTATTCCTTGAAGGTGGAGCACGTGATAGGGACTATGCCCTTTGGGGTACAGACACTGGAGGATGCGGTTGATGATCACCAAAGATCAGTACAAGCCCATAGAATTTTCCAGGTCCAACAATTGCTCCTGGAGATGGCTGTGGTACCTTTAAAAGCCACAGGCTTGGGTGCACTGCTGCTTCAGTACAGAGTTCCTGAAAAAGCTCCATGCTGTGAATGGGATGGGGGCTTCACAATGTTTGATTTAGGTCTTAAGAAACTGGAATTCACCACAGCTTTTGTTTTTTGTTTTTGTTTTTGTTTTTTTTTCTGCTCCTTGCACTGCATTATGTACATTAGGTACTTTCTTGCTTCATCCTCAACATTTTATTCAGTCTCCTTTCCTGACGCAGTTCTTCAGCGATTTTTCTGTCTTTCCTCTCTGCCTTAGAGCAAATGAAGAGGTGTCCTAATTACACTTCATCTCCTTCCCTCCCTTTTTAAGTCTAGCTTCTACAGGAGTTTCTTACTCTGAATTGAAACTCACATAAATATTTGTTATTATTTATTCATCAATTAATATCAAGTTCTGGGCTAAGATTCATTGTTTTACGACTACTTCATTTGTTCATTGTTACAAATTAATACAAATCAAGTGTAGATAAACAAAAAAAATCTTGAGATTTCTAGGAGTTTGGGGTGGAGGATGATGGTGGGCTTGTGTTAGAGGGAGGTTTGGGATCTTTTCCAGTGGGAAATGTATCTCCAGCAGAAAATGGTGTACAGGGATGGCAACTGTGAGCTATAGATTCCAATCCTAGGTTTGGTATTGACCAACTCTATTACCTCAGGCAGGCTTTTAACCTTTCTGCTCTTCACTTTTTCCATCTTAAAGATGTGAATATCAATCCCTACCTTAGACAAGTGTTACTGAGATCTCCAGAGAAAAATATTTAGAACAGTGTAGTAGTTTGACAGGATGCACTTAATTAAGCTATATGCAGCTAGCCTTGTGTACAGATTTTCATTTTTAGTTAAAGAAGTAAAAGTAAAGATCAGGAGAGATTATAAAGCATGATGCACAAACATATTTATGCTCACATACATGTATTTTATATGTAAATTTTATAAGCATTGCGTTATATTTTTGGCATATTTAATCTTCCTCAGCAAGAGGATTATTTCATTACCATACTTAGTAGTTCCAGTTGTACTGACTTCCAGATGACATACATTTTTCTGTCCTATTGTTATTACCCACAATAGTTGAAGCATCTAAAACTCTTTAAAGTGATTTCTGTCTGTGTATGAATATTTGTAAAAAATTAGGAATATATATAGTTGAAAAAGAAGGTATTAATTTTCTAAGAGTTAAAGGTTCGTAACAAGTATTCATTTGAATATTCAGAGTATTTTCTGATGTATTTCAGAAGTGAAAGTAAGATGAAAAATCTATTAAATTTATAAAAGAACACATAAAAGACCTTACAACACACTAATTAAAAAAAAAAACAGGTGTCAGCATATGTTTCAGTTATTCTGACTGCAGGTAATATGGCAGAAGTGATAGAGCAACTTGAATAGTGGGTATAAAGACATTTAGGCTACCTCTTTCCACGATAACTGGAGCTTATTTCCAAGTAGTTCAACAATGTAGGGTATGTTTTGAAAACTAAAATGAACCCACCTTAAAAGGGATTACTAACAAGACAAAGTCAGGACTAGAATAAAACAGACTAGCCTTGTCAAGGAAGTCAGTTTGTGGCTAAGCAAGAGACTTGAAACTAAACAAAGTAGCTGCATGACTAAAAAATGTAAGGGTGCCAGTAGCAACACTGACATAAATCCTCAGCATCAATGCTATGAAAGAGTAAGGAACTAAGAAATGTCATGTTGATTTACTTAAAATCTGAAGAAAACACGTACTTATCATAGAACCGTGAGAAGAGATATTTTAAAAAAAGTAAAGATACCTCAGATGTGGTTGTTATCTACTGTTTTATAACAATGTTTATTTATTTATCTTAACCATTCAGAGAAAATAAACAATAAATTGTCATCTTGAAAATAAGACAAGCGGGACTGAAAAGCTTTTTGGGGATAAATTGGGAAGCATTAAAGTGTTTTTTCTGATTAAACCATAAATGCAAAATGGTATACTGAGAATGTGACGTGTTTTGGCTTAGCTTCAGAGTCAAATTACTAATATTTGTTTTTTCTGCTGTTGTGTACAAGCCAGATAGAATAGCCTCTTGTTTCTGAAGTAGAAGAGCATTAGTGAAAAAAATTTGCAAATCCAGCTTCTGATACTGTTTGGTGTGGTGAACCTCTCTAAGGAATACTTACTTGTCTACTAGCTTTATTATTTAATAGTCCTATCATATTTAGTCTTCCCCAAGTGGCATTTTTTAAATGGAAATGCAAACTAGAACTGTAATACTCTCCTTTTTTTAATAGACCTCTCAGCAAAATCAATATTTCCATTTCCTCTTTTCATTCCTGACAACCAAGAGGGTATAAAAATTTGTACACTAACTCTTTAAGGCAGTCTGGATCTCTGCATTTAGCTTTCAGCTCATTTGGGGGCTGAAGCCCTCTTCAATGAATTAATGCCTGTAGATTACCTAAAATAATTCTCAATGCAACTAATATTTAATATACCTCATACTTCCATTTCACAGCAGTAGGCACTGTTCACATATGACTAGAAAGGTGTATGTCCTTGCATGGGGAAAGGATTAAAAAAAAATTAATAAAAAATATCAGGTAGAAGATAAACAAGGTGCTACTGATCTGATGTCTTTCCATAGTAGACTTCCCTTACTGTCTTGTTCTTCATAAATGTAGGGGAGGGAGGGGATGTTGCTGGTTACTTGTTTTTTTGGCAGTATTTTTTATGTTCATTGTTTCTTTATATTTTCCTCATAAACAGAGGTTTGCACTGTTTTGCTTTTTGTTTTTGTTTTTGTTTTTTTTTTAACTCGAAATCGAGTATTTGATGATCAAATCCAAGTTTTCCTATTGCAGATGCAGGATTCTGTTTCAAAATCCATGTGAGATACTTCAGACAATGTTATCAGAACAATTCCTGTGGCTCCATGGTGCTGGCTTTCTGTAACAGCTGTGCATGAGTTTTCTTAACAAAAATCTGTAGGTGTGATTTCCAAAGAACAGTTAACTTTGGACTTTAGAAGATCAATATAGCAGAAACTAAAGACTTCTGCTCACACAATGATAAACTTCTCCAATTTTTCTTTTTTGTGTGCAATAAAAAAAACTTCATCAATGTGGACATCATTTGGCTTAAAGGTATCCGGATATTTATTTATGAATGAACAGCTGTATTTTAGATTTGAAGTATTTGACATCTTAGTTGAATCAGAGTATTTTCAAAAAACTTGCTTTTCTTATTTTCAGGTAGCATTATAAGTAGTTGTATTTATTATTTATCCTGCAGTGTGTTGCTTTAACCCGCGATTCAGCAAAACATTAAATTATGTGCATAAATATGATTGACTTTATTGATATCAATCCTGATATAATTTACTCTGGGGCTTGATCTATTTCTTTGATTTGCTCCTTCAATTCACTGTGCCTGCATAAAACACTTTCTCAAAACTCTGTTACAAGTGTTAATAAGAAATGGATGGGTCATGACGTTACTTACAGTATGAAATAATTTAGAGATAACTAGGGTTTCAGAATAGCTTCTCTTTCTCTTTGATATGGCTGATGAGGATCAATAATTTTCACTGTCGTCTAAGTATCTGTTTTTAACTCGTGCAGTCTATCAAGCAAATATTTAATACTGAGCATCAAAACCTATCCCTCCCAATAAAGCCTCCATGCTTCTTTTATCTTTTTAAATCCTGTAGTTGCTTTGCATCATGCTAATAAACAATTTTGGAATTACAGTTGAATGGCACAAGGTTTTTATAAATAGCCAGATTCTATTCATACAAAGATTTATGGAAACTAAAAAGTTTCTAAACTAAAACCTCTGTATTTGACAAGTCCTAGGACCTTAGATTAAGCTTGGGTCTGAGTCAGTGTGGTAATTGTCATGTCTGTGTTTGAATCTCTCAAACATAGAATCATAGAATCATAGAATAGTTAGGGTTGGAAAGGACCTTAAGATCATCTAATTCCAACCCCCCTGCCAGGGGCAGGGACACCTCCCACTGAACCATGCCACCCAAGGCTCTGTCCAACCTGGCCTTGAACACAAGAACTTTGCTAGGAATCTGAGAATTGGTAGATCTGTGCAAGGTGATTCAAGGCTAGACTAATAAAACACAATTTTGAGCCAACTTTTTATGTTCAAAAAGTTTTGCTGTTGTCTAATCCCTGAATTTTCCAAGGCTGGCCCTTCTGTCTGCATGTTACCTCTATCACTGATGTCCCCAGGCTTCTCTATTGTGGCTGATGCACTCAGCCACAAAATTCATGTCTCAATATAGCTGGTAGTTCCTGTGTTTTAAATATTAGTCCCTTCCTATTACTGATAAGACCTCACTTTGTAGATGTGAGTTTTGAAGGAAAGAGGCATAGGTATATTTTCGTCATTCCTTTAGTCATATGATTATATTCTCATTGGAGAAGAAATTCAAATTCCTACTGTTGTCTGAACTCAGAGCTCTCTGATTTGAACTGTCTTGCATGATAGCCCCTCAGCTGCTGTCAGGTATTCTGACAGTGCCTCAAGGCTGCTGAATATGGCTCATTTTGCATATAATGTCAATGCAATGGTAGCATTGTTTTCTCAGAAATTTGGTTTCATCGTGCAGTCAGCAAATGTAATTTCTGTTTGTGCTGACTTAGTTGATGGTTTTTATGACTCTCTTTCTTGGCTCCTAATTCTTATAAAATACTCTGCAAGGATGTTTGATATGTAAGGCTGGAATATGACTTCTTTCAAATGTGCAAGACATGTATTTAATCTCACCTTCAGTCTAGCTGTGCCTTAGATCTACAATGGAATTAATGATACCCTCTCAGAGATCTACTAGAGATTATGAGGTGCTCAGATACTACAGTGGTGAAGTAATATTAAGTGTCTTAATTAGATAGCAAGTCCGTTACCCAATTTGAAATATAAATTATTCAAGCAACTGCTTAAAATTAAGGGTCAATTGTGACCACAGCTGTTAAAGTATCACAATGGTTACACTATATAGTTCTTTCTTTGGCAGGATATTTCACATGTGCCTAAATTTAAGTCTTAATGAGTTCGATTAAGTCTCTTTGGTGCTTAGGCACGTTCTTGACTTTTTAACTGAATAGAGACTTAAAACTGAACAACAAACAAGCTAAATGCACCCAGCAGAATCATTGGACTGTTGTTCCGTAAGACTGGAAAGCTGACTTTGGCCTGAAGACTTGTTTGCTTAATTAAATCTCTTAATAAGTAGACCTCCTTTATGACTTTTACATATCTAACAAGCTTAAATGCTGCAGATGATTTTTCTTCAATATTACTGAGTAATTAATTCTAATCAAATCCCATAATTTCCCATTTGCATTTAGTACGGAGCTCCAGTTCCAGAAAGCTCAGAGTAGGCTGTTTTGCTTAGCTAAACAGGTACTGCAGAGCTGTAATGCTGCCCCAAAAGACTTTTCTGTGTATTCAGTTAAAACACAATGTTGCTGCATAACTTACACAAGTAGATGTTTCATATTGAATATATGGGTTTGGATTGGATTCGTACCTATTTCAACACTTGTATTAAAATACAGACAGGCTAAAGGGAGCTGGGGCTTTCTCTCCCTCCCCTTATCTGAAAGTCTGAATTGTAGCCAAAATGTAGTATATATACATAGCAGCAACTACATCTGGCACAAAATATTACACACGTGAAAAAAAAACAGAAAGTGAGTTACTTTTTATTGGGGTCTTTCATGTTAAAAATGCAGGGTTTTTTTTCTTTTTCTAAAACAACTAGATTTCTATAACTATCGCTATATAAAATATAAACAGATACTTCTGTTTTCACTGAAAGTAACATTTACACTTCTGTTTAAATGTGACTAAGTGTACCCTGGCTCTAAGTAATGTGACATGTATGTATATTTAAGGATCTTTATCCTGACTTATCAGGAATTGAAAAAACTCTTGTTTTTCTTATTTTTTGATATATGCATCAGCTTTTCTTTTTGAAGAATTGATGATACTTTGGTATTTCAGGTATCCTGATGTCTATTTTGTAAGCTTGGAAAAATGTAGCCACGTTGAACGCTAGCCAAGTGTACAATGAGCATTAAATATAATTCCTTGAAAAAGTCTGGGGCAGGGATGCCTGGATGCTACAGACCTGGAGGAGGTCCTCCCACCCAGTGTAAGACCAAAATACTGAAAGCTTCAACCTTGTCCTTTTTACGAGCACCTGAAGTACGAACCAGATTTAGAGGTATAAAATGGATCCAAGTTCTTATTTTAACAGCAGGAAATCCAGGTGCTCTAAGGAAAATACAAATCCTTGACCTTCCAGTCTCATATGGGCAATTTCTGGTAGGAGCCATAGGGATTTGTATCTCAGGGCAGGGCTGTTGGAAAGCTTTGCCCCTGCAGTTTCGGAGCTACAGTTGATGGCTAGGCAATGGACATCCATTGCAGTGGCATAACACAGCTGTTGCTGTCTGAAGGCCGTATTTAATTTCAGAAATATTCTCCTCTATCATTTTCTACCTTTTCCCTGAGGCGGGGCACAGGGAAAAAGGGTGAGATCTACGCAGGTACCCATCTGCCCCATTAGCCTCATGTGCTGCTTGTTACAGCACCCCTACATAGTACAGCAGAGCTCCGAGTTTATGTATGGCTGCTTCTGCATCAGCAATGTTTTTATACAACAGTACTGATGATACTTTACAGGAATTCATTAGCAAATATTTAATTAGAGTCCCCTTCTTTGCCTAACCATCCTATGTTTCTATCTTTTTCTTTTAGATTTTTTTCCCTGGCATTGCCTCATCTGTTTTCTGAACAGTTGTTCTTGGCACCTTTTTTATTTCTATTGCAAATTCTTTGAGACGGGCTTTAGCCATTCAGCATGTTTTATAAAGTGATGTGTACACTTACACTTCTATCTAGGAAAAATACAATAAAAGCAACAACTGGAAAGATTTACTGAGGCAATAACATAAGAGCATTTTCTTGAAAGAGGATAAGATAGTTAACAGCAAAATTCGTCTTTAAACTTATTAGATCATGGGATAATTCCTGTAACTGAGATTACTGACACCACTGTGTATACTGTTGTTTCAGTTGTTTGCAAATTAGTTGTTCATGAAGACCAAATTGCTACTTGGCATGCTGCACTGCAGCACAGCTTTGGCACCCCCAATCTCCCACACCTGATTTGTTCTGCTCCTCTGTCCTTCCATTAGCTGTTAGCAGGGACTGTGCTTGCTTGCTCATGGTCTCACCTGAGAAATCAGATCTTTCCCAGAAGAAATCTGACTTGTCTACTCTGGAAATTTAAAGCATAATTGAAGGTGGTTTTTTGATTCTTTTTTAGTCTTCCCTAAAATAATATTGCACTAAAATTATAACAATAAAACACCTCTAGTTCCCACCTTCAAAGCTGCACCCCTCTACTCTGCACCTTCAAAGCTTCTAGACCAGAGAAGTGAGCAGAGAAATGAGCAAGGAAGTAACATAAGGGGGAGAAAAGAGAGAGAAGGAAGGAGGAAGGGAGGGAAGGAAAGAGGGAGGCCAGAAGGGAAGCAGGGAAGGAAGGAAGGGAAGCAGAGAGGGAAGGAAGGAAGGAAGGAAAGAAGGAAGGAAGGATGGAAAGAAGGAAGGGAGGGAGGGAGGAAGGAAGGAAGGGAGGAAGAAAGGAGGGAAGGAAAGGAGGAAGGGAGCAAGGGAGGGAGGAAGGAAAAGAAGGAAAAGAAGGAAAGAAAGAAGGAGGTAGAGAAAAGAAAGATTGAAACATCTGATTAATAGTTTTAAAAGTAGCAGACTGGTTTTGTTTGCTGTTTCCATAGCCATGAAGCAGTATGCATGTAAGAAAAAGTAAAATCGAACAACAAGCAGCAACAACTTCTCTGATTAAACATGAAAGATTACTGACATGAAACAGGTTCCTGCTCCCATTTCATGCCATTTAAGTCATTGTTTGAAATGCAAGCATTTTATTTTGAGCTCACAGGTCCCAATTATTATTCTTCAAAATCAGACAAAAATCTGTCATAAATGGTGTGCACTGTGTCTTACAACTGACCTGACATCTACTTGAGTTTTAAAGCTGTAAATAACTTGGCTTCTCAGAGGTGGAGGCATAAACTGCAATCTTCAAAATTGCTTAAAAAAACCTCACCGTTACTTTTTCTGAAATTAATGTGAATTTTATTTCCTTTTCTTCGTTGTAGTTTGGAAGTTCTAGACTTGAGTGAATTCAACATGGGGAATGATGTATTGATATCCCAGAAGATAGATTATAGCAATATCTAGTAGCTAAAGAATGATACAATACCAGCCTTACTTTCTATTTCTTACATAAGGTTTTATATCCTGGTTGTAACTGGCATAAAAAGTAGAACTTGGTATCTTTTATCTAATGGATGATTTTTTTGTTTTTCATCATTGCAAAGTAGCCAAATTAAAAAAAAAAAAAAAAAAAAAGTTAATGCAAGCTAGCTGATTGCCGTCAAAAGCAAAAAGAGCTGATCAGGAACACTGAGATCTGATTCCTTTGTAAATATGTCAGCAATATACGGTGTTCACCCCTCTGTAATTGTGCTATTTTCTGCTTCATGATGTCACATCAAAACCTGAACACATCTTCACTTAACAGGTTAAGTAGAAAGTGGGCATGAGGAAGGTTTTTTCCAGCACCTTGAATTCTGCCAACCTAACTAGCTAGCTATGGCAAGTTGTGTTCCTCAACTGAACTGATTTTCATTGTTATTTCAAGGAAATAGAGCATAGCAAAGTTAGCACTTCTCTTTTTTTTACTGAATTATAATTCAGTACTGTGAATTGCACATTTACTTCTGTCCTGCCACCCATTTGATGCAGAACTTCAAGCTTATGATCACAGCTGTAGATGTACAGATATTAAACAACTTTAAAATGATATCTTCTGCAGGTGCAATTTTAAGATCATACTTTGTATTGATGTAATTTTTCCAGACATCAGTATGAGATAGAATTATCAGACAAATACAAAGATCAAAATGTCCAACTACATCTTCCAATGATAATTCCCACTTCAGAGCTAGTATTTTTACACCTTTCAGTTTGACTTTTAGGTCTTTAAAGAACAGCAGTGTTCAGGTTCTGTCTGTACACTTGCACCTGCCTTGGCTACTGGCAGCATTGTAGCTATTGTTTCTTCTTAATATTGCAAAGCTGTTT
This sequence comes from Forpus xanthops, assembly GCA_032466535.1. Lineage (NCBI taxonomy): Eukaryota > Metazoa > Chordata > Aves > Psittaciformes > Psittacidae > Forpus > Forpus xanthops. The sequence continues at coordinate 15,412 of JASSUY010013860.1, forward strand.
TTTTTTTTTTATTTATTTTCATTTCTGGTAATGAAACTGTATAATGAAATGTGTAAGTCTCTAATTCAAGTCAATGGCCTTTTCGTTGGCCTAAGATGAATCTTCTGTTTTGTGAAGGGCTGTCCAGAAACAGCTGTGCAGAGGTACCCAGTCATCTCTGACCTCTGTACAATGTGCTCTCAACAAGAGGCATTGGTCTTATGAGCCATGAGAGCCTCAGGCGATGCTCATCTCTGCAAGTTGAGGCAGCATGATGTCTCAGAAAGGTAATGAAGATAATTCTGAGTATCTCCCTGGGCTCCTGGAGACAGAAGAAAACAAGATGAACTATTCAAAAAGTCCATTAGATGTAGAATGAAATTACTGTAGTTATGCTGCAGTATTATCAGAAAGATTGTAAAGTTACTTGATAGTTTCTCCACTGTCCTCCATTTTCTCATTATTATGCCATCATGTTACCTCTTGGCATCAAAACAAAGACTTGGTTGCAGGTATGAGACAGTGTAGCTGACATATCAAAAGGAGGAGTATAGTATTTTGTTGTGTTGTTGACTTTGGGGAATTACTGTTTTGCATAAAATATAATTTAAGGTACACCAGACAAAGTCAAGTGGCTGTGACACTGTCACTATTAAATTCAGGCTGCTGAATGATAAACACATATCTTGGGAAGATATGCTGGGTGTTTTTTGTTAGGTGGTTAGGGTTGTTTTGGTTTGGATGATAATTTTTTTGAGAATGCCAGCAGTTTGTCAGGAAGCTGAGAATAGATTAGCAGACACTGCACTTCAAAGTTATCTTTGTATGCTCCGAGTGCTAGCGCAGACATTCTGCTCTCACTGGAGCTTATGCTTAGGTATTCTACTTTCATCTCTGGTTGTGCTGATGCATCTTGACAATACTTGCTACCTATCTCCTGCAGCATTTGCCTTATGTTATTTTCCCGCATTCAGAATCAGGTTTTATATTTAGCTTTTGCTATAGAGATAGAACCATTCTTCCTAAGAGATTACCTCTTCTTAGTCAAAGACAGAGGTAAGGTATCCATGCTGTTTCTCGCATATCTATGTTACTTGTAACGTCTTCCATGGGATACCGCAGTATTATCTCAAATATTCAGTAAGACTTGAAAGAAACAGATGACCCAGGATTATTCTTCTTTCTCTCAGATAAATCTCAGGTGTTGCAATACATCAAAAATTGAGAAGATTTATTTTTTTTTTTGCTGCAGGTTCAAAAGGTAAGATCTTTTTCTTGTTTAACATATGTGCTAAGCCAGTCAGCAATATTGTAAAATGCTACAGGCTTAAATGCCTGCCATATGCTGATGGTGCACAGCTGTATATATCGTTTCATCAGGAAACATAAAACACTGTCATCCAGATTCTCACTGCTCTTAAACATAAAGTACCCCAAATATCAGTACCAAATACACTTACAGAGGGGATAGATAAAGATTAAATGAACAGAAAGTTTCTGCAAAGATTTTATAAGTCTACCAGCCCTCAAAGACGTGCATACTTTGCATCAGATAACAGCTAAACACACAGTGTTTGGAGGAAAAATTACATCTGATCACTTCTACCTCACAGGTAACACTAAGTACAAGCATGATACGTGAAGAAATACTTAGCATTGCTTCTCCATATTTTGGCTGCTCAACTCTTTTGCTGAGGCAGGGAAGAAGGGGGAAGTAAGAAAGATCAAAAATGTTGCTCTGATCAGAGATTTCCTAATCTCCATTCTGGTTTGACCCCAAACAGATAAATGCCAATCAAAAACCTCCCTTTTGGTGTTTTAGTCCCAAAAGGGTGCTGATGCTTAACCACTGAAAGTGGCACCAAAGCTGGTGAGTGGATATTCAGAATGCTGTAAATAATAATGAGCCACAACACTTTAAAAAGTGAACAAAAAATGAAGCTTCTACTGATTTTTTATCAAAGTTTATCTGATTCTTTACAGACAGAAGTAGCAAAAGTTCTGAATTGTATTTAGGATAGATTAGCAGACCCATACAAGCACTTTGCAGTAAAAGCCCATTTACGGTGCTAAGAACTGGGTATGGGGTTATTCAAACAGAAATTCAACAGAAATTCTGCACAACTTGCCTCAGAGTATGCAGGTCTCTTATTCACATTAACCTTTTTATGTTAGAAGACAAACATGATGAAACTCAGTAAGACTTTTAGATTTATCAGAGAATTTAATTGCAACCATTTAGCACAGATTTAGAGTCAGATTAAAGAATGTATTACTGACAATATCCAGCTGGAAGGATATAAGTGCAAAACTGGGTCATATCAACAGCTTTGGCCATGATTATGTAAATAAATACAATAATCTGAACAGAATATCAGTGTGTAGATATTTACCTAAAAGCTGTATTTGGAATGATTTTAATACTATTGCCTATTTAATCAACTATTGTAGCCACTCTACTAACCATCTGTCCTAAACACATGCTCCATACGTGGTGCTTGGATTACAGAATCTTTGTAGACTCCAGATTTTACTAGTCTGGAAACGTGGTGCTTAGATGAGGGCTTTACAAGTAGCTACAAGCTAGAATCTTGCTAAGTTTTTCTTGGTTTCTAAAGTGCATGGTATTCATGTCTTCTTAGAAATACGTGTTACCTCAAAATGAAATCGTGATCCTGGTTAGATTTCATAGAATCATGGAATCACAGAATAGTTTAGGTTCATGTAGTTCCTGCCATGGGCAGGACTCCTCACATTAAATTATGTCATCCAAGGCTCTGTCCAGCCTGACCTTGAACACTTCCAGGGATGGAGCATTCACTGCTTCTTTGGGCAACCTGTTCCAGTGCCTCACCTCCCGCACAGTAAAGAATTTGTTATATCTAACCTGAAGTTCCCGTTTAAGTTCAAACCCATTACCCATTGTCATACCACTACAATCCCTGATGAAGAGTCCCTCTCTGGTATCCTTGTAGGCCTCTTGGGAGGCTGCTATGAGGTCACCATGCTGCCTCTCTTCTACAGGCTGTACAGCCCCAACTTGACTATGTTGTTCCTGATAGGACAAAATAATCTTAACAATGACAACTGTCTTTGCCCCATATAATCTGCTATGAAACTAAAGTGTTTGGAATTAATTTAGAATTGGTTATATTCCCCAAAGACATTTTGCCTTGTTGTTGACAAATTTCTGATTGAAGAACAGCTTTTTCTGAACACTAACGTATATGAAATGGAAGTCATTCCTGTCATAAAACAAAGTTGGTGGCTGAGTATAAGACTTCTTTCCAGACTAAAGAAAGAATAGTTTTCTCTACCAGAGTTCTGAGTACCAAGTAGTCAGGAAATGCAAAATAATATATTGATTTTTGTAAAATTAATTCAATTGTAAAATGTGATAATTAAGTCACATTGTCAAATGAAAATCTCCAAGTAATACGAGAATCAGTTTAAGCCATTGATAAAGTTCCTTTTATCTGGAATGATTTTAAAATTGTAAAAGCAAAATGATCTTCATAGAATCGGGAGAATTTAGTAGAAGGTAAAAAAAAAATTAGCATTGCCATAGGAAGTTAAAAATTGTTCAGTGCTAAATAGCCTCTTTTCACAACCCAGTTTTGAAGACCACTCATTAGAAATTTACTATACATGCTAATAATGCAGTTACTCACAGACCATTTAAAATGGTCTTTTCCATGTTTGTCTTCCAGAATCCATTGTAAAGAGTGCGTGAACACCTTAAATAGAATCTGAAATGTTCACTCGGCACGATGGAAGATAATTATTCAAAATCAATTAATGGATTTGAATTATAATCAATTGTGAAGTTTATTTAGGAAATAAAATGTAGAAAGTGTCATAATGAGTTAATAAAGCGTTCAATGTCCAGCTGGAAACCAATAACGAATGGTGTCCCTCAGGGATTGGTGTTGGGACTGGTCTTCTTCAACATCTTTGTGGATGGACAGTGGAATTGAGTGCACCCTCAGCAAGCTTGCCAATGACAGCAAGCTCTGTGCTTCGGTTGTTACGCTGGAGGGAAGGAATGCCATCCAGAGGGACCTTGACAAGCTTGTGAGGTGGGCTGATGCCAACCTCATGAAGTTTA
>JASSUY010013861.1:0-27574 GCA_032466535.1 Forpus xanthops
GGATCTGAGGAAGAAATTCTTTACTGTAAGGGTGGTGAGGCACTTGAATGGGTTGCCCAGGGAAGTTGTGAATGCTCTATTGCTGGTGGTGTTCAAGGCTGGGTTGGACATAGTTCAGTGACGTGGTTTAGTGGGAGGTGTCCCTGTCCCTGGCAGGGGGAGTTGGAAACTAGGTGATCTTAAGGTCTTTTCCAACTCTAACTATTCTATAATTCTATGATTTTATGTTCTTGTGCCTACCTCTGAACCCATCTTGTAATAAATATTTGAAAGTTTGAATTAAACTGCTCCAAGTGGTTTCTGGATTCCCAGATGAAACACTAAATTGCCTAAAATAGGAGCCTGAAGATGAAACAAACTGCAGCAACAAAGCAGACTTGAAGACTGCATATTTCAGTAATTGATAAACGTACCACAACTTCAGACCCTTCATAAATGAAAGCAAGCCCCATATTATCTGGGCAGACTCTGCAGCCATAGAAATCAAAGGCAGACCATCAGTTCTCCCTCTGTTTTTCTCTCCAGGTGGTGAACGTCTCTTCAAAGAGAAAGGTTTTTCTTTGGGAACCTAGAAGGAAATCCTGGAAAACAGGTAGAGGTTAATATCCTTGATTTGCCACTATCCCAGAAAAAAGTGGGGTAAGGAAGCAAGATGTTTAACTCGTGCAGGGCTGAGTAGTCTGCAGGCAGCTTGGTGATGGTTTGCCCAGACATTGGAAAAGTAACGTAATTCCTCATTATTTGGCTTGCTGATTAGGGTGTAAAGAAGTGTCTTTTCCTTGTGTAAGAAGCTTGCCTGTCTACCTAAATTAACTCCATCATCTTTGTAATGGATCATATTTGTGAGCACCATGGTTGTGTTAGTTTTGATTCATACTGGGCTACAAGCTTGGGTTGAAAGTTTTGGTAAAGCAGCTGCAGATATGAGGCATAACAACATGTAAGAGTGCTGCCAATGAGGGGCTGGGGCAAAGCCTCGGCTGCGTGGAAGACTTATTTGCAGTAACCAAGAATGGATATGTTAGTTGGCAGTAGTGTACCGTTTTTAACATGCAATAGGGTTTCATCCACAAGCTTAATTCTTGGTAAGAGGCAGGGGCTGCTTTATTCAAGGCATTTCAAAGCCCTGTTGCTGTGCACAATCTGTCTATAGAGGTGATTAGGAGTGGTTTTCTGTTGTTTTTATAGCCCTGCTGGTTGCTGGCTGCATGAGATGTCCTGTCTGCCTGCAGCAGGGACTGAATGCAGTGCATCACGTAATGCTCTGTATCCAAAGGGGTGAGCATCCCTGTGAGGCTGGCTACTTGGGACAGCCGGATACCTTTGCTCTGTATGTGACAACCTGCCTGGTCCTCATCCTCAGACTGTGGTTTCAGAATACCTTTGTGCCTTCTCTGCCCTGGGGCTGGCTGGTGGGCTGCCTGTCCTGCTATGGAATTCAGAGCAGCCTTGATAGCAGAAGGCAGCTGCGGTAGGAAACTGGGCCACTGTAGAAGACCCAGACCCTATACTGCTGCTCAGTACAGTGATGCCTATGAAAGGCACAAACATAGTCTGGTTGTGTATCACATGATGATGTGTAAACCCCAAAAGCTTATGCTGTTTGTCAGTTCTTTCTTTTTTCCCTTTGGGTTTTAATTTTTTGCTACTAAACTTCATAAAATCATAAATGGCAAAAAAACTTCTTAGAAATTCATGCCTTGGGCTGTGGCTTTTTCTGAGTAGTTTTGACTCTTTAGAGGCAAGCTACTATTAAGCAAAAGTTACCATAATTAACTATAGTAAACTGCCTACCATTTGATGTCTGAGACTTAAAAGCTTCTGTTGGGATCCAGAGAGCTTCTGAAAACAAGGTCTCAATGGCCTAATTAAAAAGGAAAGAGAGAGGGGAGCAGGAAAGACTGTTGATAAATCTAAACAAACCACAATGAGCTGACAAGAGGGAAGGTAAGTGTAGCTTCATTTCTTGGTCCAAAGCTGTGGCCTGGGAATTCTGGATTTCATCTTGCACCAGTAGCTTTTCCTCTGAAGCATATGATACCTGTTGCTCTAGATACACTTCAGTATAAAGGAATTTTGGATCAGGGTGTAGTGTTTCTCCGAGCATGAAAAATAGACACATCCCCTTTAAGATCTCCAGTGTTGGGAAAACACATCAGGTTTTCAGTAAGTTCACCCTGAGGCAGCAGCAGCTTCTGATGAATGTGGGCAACACAAATGTTTGTATAGCAATTAACTGTGCCGTGTAATGATAATAACACAAATATGCTTTTAGAGATAGTGCTTATAGCAGCTTAAATTGGGGCTGTAAATACATTGATTTCCTGGGAAGCGGGGGTATTCATGCCAGAAGAAGTGTTTTCTCTGAGCTTGTAAGCTGTTTTACTGCTACTGCCTTGGCAGGGGCAAGCAAGCTGATCACACACCTGCAAGCACTGCAGAGATCAGGCATATTGCACTAGGGAAAGGTGTTCCCCTGCTCTTCTGCATGCTCAGACTGCCTATTGTGCAATGAAATGTGAGGAGGTGAGGCCGTTCTTCACCTTGTCCTGGAAGAAACCTGGAAAAGGACTTCATATGGGCAGCAACTTCCAGAAGCAAGTGTGATGGATTCCTGCTGCTTTATAGATGTTTTCCAATGTCTCTGACTGAAGATATAAGCTTGTGTTTGAGTGTTTGAGGAGATTTCCAACCCAATGCAAAGAGAGAAGGTTGTGGATTGTTTCTTGAGCTTACAGGGTGACCCCAGCCGTATCCTGATGTATAGGTCTGTGCCTGGCAGGAAGCATCTCTTGAGGCCTTGGACTGCAATGTTGCTACAGCAGCATTTTGCACTGCCCCCAGGAATGTTGCTTTCCAGCCACAGAGGACAAATATCCACATAAGGACATTGGTCCTTCTCAGCAGCTGGCTGCTGATAAGAAGGAAGTGTGTCCCAAAGGAGCAGTCAGGTCATGGTTGCCTTTCTTGTACATGGTCATGCAGGGTTGTGCTGTGATTGTGTTGTGTCACACTTGGGAGTTTGATGCTCAGGCAGTGAAGCTGTTTCTCCCAGGTTGAGCTGTACCTCATGCTCCTCTTGCAGCCTCCTTCAGTGCTGCTGCAAGCAAAGATACCAGCAGGCATGTGGTGCCTTTATAACATCACAACTTCAGGATGAAACAAAATAAGGAGCAAAGAGAACTGCTTGAGGGAGTTTGCACTTCTAAAAGAATAATCAGACTTTGCCCTCAAGGAGGAATTGACTGGATTGCAACCGCCTGCCTGCTCTGATGATGGCTGGATATTTTGGTAAGCCTCTTAATGAGAGTAATTGAGCTCACCTTTATGAATACCCTGATGTGATGCTGGGTTTCCTGACTGTCTCTTTTGGCATTCTGTGTGGTGAGAGAAGCAATTTCTTTCCTTTCTGATGTTGACTCATCTGCAATTGGGGCTCTTTGAAGTTCAAGTGAGCTCTGAGTTTGGCTCCATGAATCCTGCTGCTCTCCCTGAGTCCACGAAAGGGGCTGTAACCATGGCAATGTTGCAGCTCAGGCAAACCATCAATGTGGAAGACTCTTGGTGTGACATCCCTAAAGGGAAAAGCAAAGATTTCTTTGCTCTGAGAGCTCAAAGCAGAATAGAAGGAAGGAGTTAAGTAGGACTTATAGCCACTGGCTGCTGAGTGTCTATACTAGACACAAAGACAGACCTGGTGGGTCAGAGTATGGATCTGTGATGGCATTGTGCAGTCACCAGCTGCGAACACATGTGTAAGAACAGGGCCAGTAGAAAGTCATCTGGTCTTCTCACTTCTCTGCAGTGCATCTGTTGATCATGGGCTTCCAGAACCAGACATGGTGTCTTTGCATGGAATAGCCCTGCAGTATGAGCTAAGTCCAATTCCAACTATAGCCAGTTTGCAAAAACTTCGACAAATGCTAATATCCTGGGTCAGGTTGTTTTCCTTAAGGCTGTGTAAGTCCAATGTGATTCTACTTCTAAAACAAGATCACCTTGGAAGTCTTATCCCATGCTGCCACCATTGCAGATGTCCTATCTGCATCATGCCAAACTTCCTCAGGCCAAATAAGAAAATGCTACTGTTTCGGCCCATAGAGCCAAGCTATCCAGCAAATAGAATAAGCTAGACCAGTGAAAATATAATTTCTTATATCCTGTGGGCTATACAAAAGAAACTACCTGTTTGTCAGAAATGAGATGTTCCAAGTTTAATGCAGGGTGCAGCTGAACTGATCCAGTGTTTTCCTGATCCTGAATGCTTTTTTACTGTCCATTTATATGTCTTTGGTAATACAGCTATTGTCAGCTTTCAGTTTTGGTTTTTCTGACCAGCTGCTGCTGGTGTGGCTCAACTAAGTTGGCAGGAAACCAAAGCTGGCCAAAGGTTTCCCCCCAGGATAAGACAAAAGCAGCACTTTGTCAGGTTAGTGAGCTGAACTGGCCCTATGAGGGGTCTGACACAAGGACAAGGGTGGGAACAGGGCTGATAATCAGGTTGGGGGAAGAGAGGAGGAGGTGCAGGAAGACTGGGACTGACTGTTCTGGTGTCAGAGAACTTTGATGTAATCCTGTGTGTAGCTGAAACCTGCTATTAACGATGACATCCAGCGTTAAAAGACATTAATCCTGTCCACTGACTTTCAGCCGCAGTGATTGGGTCAGTCTGTGTTAAATGTAGCTCAAAAGCCCAGCATGAGAACACCACCTCTCCTTTCTGGGCATTGGATGTGCTTGGAGTTATGAATGATATTTCTCCCAGAATGCTTCTGCAAAAGTGTTTACATGATTGTGCTGCCTTTAACCTAATTATTCACCAGAACCCCACGTGGAGCTGCAGTGTATGTTAGTAGTAGCAGAGGCACTGCTGGTACACCTATTTTACCTCCCCAAACAGCATTAGACATGGCAAAAAAAGCAACTGTCTATGTTACAGTTGTTACAAGCTGTTTTTCCCACCTCCTACCTACCCTTTGAGATGATAATGTCTGCAAAATGCTGTTGTATATATACAGTATTTATGTGCTATAAATTGTAGTGCTTACTCTGAAGTGCACTGTGGTGATGGAGCTCCCTTTTCTCATTCCCTGTCTACCTGGGAGATGTATTGCATGGCCTGGTGGGAAGGCCCAGCAGCGGCTTACACCTGCAGCAGAAATTTCTCTCAGTAAACCAGAGGCAGCTCTAGCTTCAGTTACAAGTGCCTCAGTAACTGGAGAAGGTGCTTTGGGGTGATGGTGGTGGGAACTGCTGGAGCCTTGCGATATGGCTCTGGATACTGGAGACCATTTGTTTTCCTATTGGGATTGGTAAAGCCTCTGGACTTGCTTCTATTGCTGTATAAAAATCAATGTGATGGTCTTGTTGCATTTGTGCTTCCTCGTGGTCCTGACAGTCTTTCTGGTCAAGAAGGGCCTTCTATGAGAAGTAAAAGTGCTTCACATTCTGAACCCGCTGGCTGGCTGCAGCAGTGAAGAAATAAGGGTCTTGCAGTGAGATGCTATTGCCTGAGGAAGGATGAAGCAGGGAATATATGCTGGTAAAACAATGAGTCAGGGAGCAGTACAGAAGAGGTACAGTCATAGGTAATCCTGAGATGATTTGGTATTTTTCCCTAATGAGCTTCTTGCCATTGTAGGCAATTGGATATGAGAACACATATGGCTCTTGCTTTCCCTTACTGTTTGATGGGGGCTGAATACATTTCTGTGGCTTTTAGTATTGCATGCTTACAGTCTTGGTCTGTTCAGCCCATGACAAGTAGTCATGTGCCCTGTGGAATGCCTGTGTGTGATCTTGCAGACCAGATACTGGGCCTGGCCATAAGACCCAGACAAGGCATTCATAGTTGGAAATGTGGTCATCCCAGGCTCTGTACATAGGCAGTAGTGAGAAAGGGCCATACCTTGAGCAGCTTGGTCAGGCGTCTGGACCTGATCTGGATCTGGATCTTGGTATGCACATGATGTAGTGTGAAGCATCCCTGCCCATGGCGGGGGGGTGGAACTAGATGACCTTAAGGTCCTTTCCAACCCTAACTATTTTATGATTCTACGACTACTCAGCATAGCAGAGTTTGGATGTTCCTGCGAATGCAGAGCTTACCCTGCACCTTACTGTTTTGGCCTGCCCGTGTTTTACCTCGTAAGAGAACTTGTCTTGTGCTTCATGCCATCAAATGCCCAATTACAGCACCAGCACAACACAAACTGCAGGTTATTAATGTCAACCAGATGCAACTTCACTAAATTTGAAGCTTCATAAGCCAGGTGTTGGGCTGCCTTCTCCACATCACTCTGCCAAAGCCCCTTTGCACAACATCTCTTCCTTTCCTGAGCACTTCATGCTCTTGACGACAGTGTTGTCTGCAACCCCTACAGCAACTTCCTAAGGTGTAAATTGTGTGTGAATCTGTCCCAGCGGCTCTTCTTGCTCTTCTTCCAGCTTTAGGCAGCTCCCTACCCTCATCTTGTGTCACACTGCTGCTCCTCTCAGCAGCTGAGATAGGAGTGAATGGTTTGTGAGCTCTGGCTGAACTGACAGGATCTCTTCAAAACACGTTTCTGCAATTAGTTTGTTGGGGGTTTAATTTTATTTTATTTATTTCTAACAGCCCCTTCTCCCAGATTTACGGAGCTGAGTGAAACTGCTTAGCTTCATTATTCTGTTGCTACAGGTCTGCTGGCAAGTTTATTAAGCAATAAGGGATGAAAAGCAGCAAGTTTCTAGGTGGTTATAGTATGTGTTGTGTAGTGTTGATAAGGCACAAGGTCAAAGGCTCACAGCTTTAATCACTGGAGAAAAACACCCTGGAGAGACAGGATCTTATTGGTATAATGAGATGGAGTGAGTCATAAAAAAGAACTGCTGTAAAAATTGCCCATTCTTCTTTGCCTGGAGAAACTGATGCTTAGGAGAGGTGGTTTGTAGAATTGCTCTAAAGTCACATCTACAGCTATCTTTCCCTTAAGAGTTATGGACCAGGTGTGAACTTGAAATGGAAATCTCCTGAACCAACTCCTTTTTCTGCTAGCTTTGTTGATGAAATTCATGCTGAGGGGCTTTCTCCCCATGCAGAAGCCCTGGGGTTTTCTGTGTCTGCAGAGCAGTTGCCAGATCTTGTGAAGTCTGGCAAGCTGCTGCTGGTGGCCCTGCCAGTGTTGTGGCTTCATGCTGTGCTGCTGCTCCTCACTTGAGAGGATGCCATGGATGTCCTGCATGATTGTTAAAGGAACAGCATCTTCCTTGGACCTGACTATAGCTGAAGCCATGCCATTTTGTGTGTGTGGACTCCATTTTTCCTAAACAAGCCGGTCATGGACTGCTGCATCTCATTCTTTCTTATCCTTACCTACTGGTGTGAAAACCAACTTTAAAACCTCTGCTCCAGTGTCTGTTTTGTCACTGGTCATCACTGTGAGGTTTGGGAATTCATGTAACTGCCACCACACACCCTGTATATCTGGGCAAATCATACATCCTGACCCAATCCAGTAATTTCAGGGTGAATTAACTGATTTTGGAGGATTAGAGACACATCCTTTAGAAATGCTAAGTAGTAATATTGCTTCCCTGTGGAGGCTATTAGAAATTGAAAGATGACGTGAGGAAAGATACCATTATGACAACATAGGTAAGCCAGATGGGCAAGTGATCCACATGGCTTATGTCAAAAAAATGGGAAGCATCTGTCTCTGTGGGGAATGGAAGTAATAATTAGTGTATCTATGTACAATCTGGGAGACTGATAGCTATAATTTAGTGATGGCTGTTCAGCACTTCTGTGAGCACTGACAAAGTGGCCTGCAGTGTTACCTGTTTCTTAATCAGTCTCTCGATTGCAGTATGGAAGGGCTGGAGTTACTTTCTTCAGAGAGAGATATCCTACAAAGTGAAGCAACAGTGACATACATACAGCCATATGGGAGACTATATGTGATGACAACATCTGCAGAGGGCTTCATTTCTTCATTCTTCTTTCCCCTCCTTCTCATCTTGTTCAATTGTAAAGGGCTATTGGATTAATATGCAGATCAGCTTGACAGTCATAGCTGAGGAGCCCAGTACTGTAAATCAGACTCCTGTGACAGGGAAACCAAAGCAGTGGAGTCCCATGACAGTGTCATAGAAGTAGTGGATATCTGATTTAATGCCCTAATGTGCAAAGCCTGTTGCTGTGTAGGACACATAGGAAGTGCATTACCTGGTCTCCAGGTGTAATGATGAATGTTGAGTCAGCATTTCAGGTCAATGTAAATTATTAGCATGACAGGGCACTGTAAAATCAAAGTACTTCTCTGCCTTTTGTAGTTCTCTATCAGCTGTGTTGTAGCAGCAACACTGTGATGGCTGGAACAGTCTAAGCCTTTTGTAGGTGGAGTGGTGTGACAAGGGTTAATGTGTTCAAAAGCTTATCTGTTTTGTGTGGTTCATTCCATTCCCCCCCTCAGTCCCAGATGATTTAACATGAGAGATTACCTCTGACTGCTGGTGCTGCTTCATCTATACAACACCTTGCAGCACACAAAACTGCCTGCAGCACGCTGCTTACTCAGAAAGCAGAGCTCCCAGAAACTTTCCCCTCCTGGGCTGTGGAAGGAAGCAGGGTATGGCAGAGGTGGGTATGAGGAATAAGGAGTTGTGGGTCTGCTCTTGACCCTGGTTCCCTGCGGCAAAGAACTCGGGATAGGGGGTTTCCAGTGGTGCAATGAAGAGCAGGAAGATGAGAGAGAGGTGGCCAGGAGGGAAGCACTCAATGTCATGGGCATCAGTCCCTGGACCTCAGCTGAGGATTTTTCCACAGATCTCTATTGGTGTAAGTACAAGCCCTGACTGGATAAGACACAACCTAAAACCTTGCTGAGGAGTAGCTGTATTAGATGCAGGAGTGGAGCCCAGGCCTCTGAAATCCCATGACTGTGCTGCAGTCCTTGAGGCTGGCTTTGCTTCTGTAGAAAGGACTTCAGTGATGTGCTGAGGTGACTGCACAGTCTGGGCTCATTGCTTTATGAGCCATGGTTCCCGATGTGGCAAGTGAGTTATATCTGACAGGCTTCATCACACTATGTCCTTTCTGTTGTTTAATTCAGCAAATGGCAGGCTTTGCCTTTCACCTGACATGGCCCTTGGACTTGAAATCCAGTGTAGGGGAGAGATTTACTTTAAGCACAGAAAACTGTGTTTTACTGTTTTATAACTCTGATTCTGTTTATAGCCCTTTCTTGTTCTGTTCAACTTAGTGAAACACATTTTCAATCGGAGTAAATAATGTAACTGTTCCCTCCAGTGGAACTGCGATGATTCACACTGTCTTGGGTCTGGTTCCACTAACCTTAACTCTTCAGTGTAATTAACTAACACCATTGCCTTCTCATACCCAAATTTCACATCTTTGAGACTACTGCAGTGGCTTTATGTAACCTGGGATAAAACCCACCCTGATAAAACTTCAAGATCACCCTGCTTTTGTTAGGGATGGAGGTGCTCCTTTGATCCTCACGATATGTCAGTCATGATTTTCACATGACTCAAACTGAGTGCATAAGGTTTTGAATAGCAACAGTGGGTACCTGACACCTCTTTGCTTTAGGAGCCCCGATGCTACTGGCAGTTTAGTGTGGTGCTCAAGATTTAGCACTGTTACTCCACTGAGAGCCCCTGGGGAGGAGGGCTGTGGTGATGGCTCTGGCTGAGCAGTACTGGAAACAGCCTCAATACCTTCATCTTTCCCTTTGGCGTAGCATTTTGCTGCTGTGATTAAACCACAAGGATTTCTTGACAGGGGTTATACAGAAATGTGGGCATTTACCCTGCAGCAGTCGTAATAAGATAACTGGAGCTAAGAGATGGTAATGGAGTAACAATGCTTTATAGATGCAGCTTGAACAGCAGCTGAACTGCATTGATCAGTTCACTTTTATTGAATGTCCTGAGTTGCTAGGCAGGAAGGAATATGAAAGAAAAAGAAAGTGAATTGACATATTGGCAATAGGTACTTCATTGCCCCATCATCTTGTTCCTGTATCCACCTCAAGTTCTAATTATTTATCACACAGCCCTTTAACTGCAAGTTCACCTCTGCCACATCCTAGTGTTATGGCTTTGTTGTATAGTGAGGATGTACAGTGATTCCTTCCGTAGCTGCTGCAGTGGCTTTGGCCAAGGACCCATACTATGGCCCTCTCACCCCTTGAAAAGACTAGAGTGAGCCAGGGAGAGGTAATGAGCCACAGTAAATTGAGCCTGTGATTCACTACAGAGCTCTTCTCTGAACCTCTTCCCTTCACTGAGGAAGGCAAAAGTGGTTTGGTGATGGATTTCATGGAATGGGACACCTGAGAGTAACAGCTATTCAAGTATAGAGGTGTTCTTTATGGAGAGATTATGTTTTTGTTTAAGCTTGCTTGGATGCTGAGACGACAGCTGTGTAGAGATTGTGTGGACAAATGAAGTGAGAGCTAATGCTCAGCAAGGGGGACGCAGGCTTCCCAGGGGGTATGGATTTGCAGTACAACACAAAATCAGATTTCAGAGATCAGCCATGCTGAAAAGTTATTGACTGAAGATAAAATGCAAGTATTTACCTGCTCATTTTCTATAGTGCTTTATTGCTTGCTTTTGTTTGGCTTTGCATTAAGTAAAGGGATCTTTGTCTTCTCTCTCAGGCAGGGCTACCGTTGCGAGCCCACAGAGCTCATCACTCAATATAGGGAAGGCTGAATTATGAAGGAGAAAGCAAGGCTTCATTTTCTGAGTACACCAACAAACAAAATTTTTCATTACTGGGTCATGTCTGCCATGTACTGACGTGACCCCCTTCACACATTGAGGAGTTTTTGCCTCATTTCCCATTAGGGGATGAGAGAAGAAATGAGGACAAGGAAATTACATGACTAAGTGCTGCCAGCAGCGTTGTCCCTGGCAATGTTGGGGGAATTGTCTGGTCCCTGACCCCCACAGTTCTGACCACGGATGGGTGTTGTAAAGGGAGCTCTATGGGTGCAGGCTGTTCTGTACAGTGGAGATCCTAAAGTCGCTGTGGTTTAATGCCTCTTTGCAACTTATGTGGTCCCAGCTCAGCTCCTTGTGATGAATGTCTCCTTTCAAAACCCTCCTGGGGTTGAAAGGGCATGGAAGCTGAGGTTGTCTTTGATGGACATGGTGGATGAATGCCATGGTCTGAGGCTGTCTTGTACCCCTGTTGTGAGGACAGGGGTTGCTGGCTTATGCTTTCAGCAGGCACCTTCCACTACCAATGAATTTCCTCTGTAAAATACTGAAGAAATGCAGGCTGGTTGTCACTTCCTACAGGCTGTGAGATCTGTAAATGAAAACAAAGATGTGGGCACAGGTGTTCAGGTGGCTTCAAGCTGCTCCCTGCCTGTTCCAAGGCCTCTGGGTGAGAAACAAGGCAAAAAGAGGGCAGAAATCCAGAGCTACTGAAGGAGTTAGTATAGAAATTGTGTCTGTGCATGTGCACACTTGTCTCTCTGCATGTCTGTTTTCCTGGGTTTGTCCTTCTGTGTGTGTTCAGAGCTGATTGACTAACCTAAAAAATGATCTACCAACCAAAAATTGTCAGTTATTTATCTAGAGAAAGACATTTGTCTCTCTGAGATAGCCAAATTGATGGGAAATGGATTTCCCATGAAATTGGTGACCTGTCAAGTCTGCTTGGGGAACACTACCCACAGGTGCCAGCAGGTAAGCTGTTGTGCACTGCTGGTGGAAGGAGGGTAAGAGCAGGATAAAACAACAGGTGAAAGGGTGTATTATGTGCTTGATAAGTGATTCTCTCACTATTATGTTTCCTAAACTTTTTAAATGGTTTCTTTGTTTATTTAGCATGAATACCATATATATAGGAATTCTTGGGAAAACAGTATTTAGTTACAGGATTCTGCCTAGCGTAATTGTGGAGAGTTTGAACCTATAAGAAAATCCAGCATGTTGGACAGACATCTGGCTGACAGAAGCGTATGGCATGCACGGCTACGTGTCTCCTAAGTACGGCTGTTCCTGGTAAGCATAGAATCAGAATAGTTAGGGTTGGAAAGGACCTTAAGATCATCTAGTTCCAACCCCCACACCTCCCACTAAACCATGTCACCCAAGGCTATGTCCAGCCGGGCCTTGAACACCACCAGCAATGGAGTATTCACAACTTCCCTGTGCAACCCATTCAAGTGCCTCACCACCCTTACACTAAAGAATTTCTTCCTCAGATCCAATCTAAACTTCCCCTGTTTAAGTTTGAACCCACTACCCCTTGTCCTATCACTACAATCCCTCATGAAGAGTCCCTCCCCAGCATCCCTATAGGCCCCCTTCAGATATTGGAAAGCTGCTATGAGGTCTCTATGCAGCCTTCTCTTCTCCAGGATGAACAGCCCCAACTCTCTCAGCTTCTCTTCATACAGGAGGTGCTCCAGTCCCTTGATCATCCTTGTGGCCCTCCTCTGGACTTGTTCCAACAGTTCCATGAGGGCACCAGAACTGCACACAATATTCCAGGTGAGGTCTCACAAGAGCAGAGTAGAGGGGCAGGATCACCTCCCTCATTCTGCTGGTCACACTTCTTTTGATGCAGCCCAGGATACGGTTGGCTTTCTGGGCTGCAAACGCACACTGCTGGCTCATGTTCATTTTCTCATTGACCAACACCCCCAAGTCCTTCTCTGCTTGGGCTGCTCTGAATCTCTTCTCTGCCCAACCTGTAGCTGTGCCTGGGATTGTTCTGACCCAAGTGTAGGACTTTGCATTTGTTGCGTTAAACTTCATCAGGTTGGCATCAGCCCACCTCACAAGCATGTCAAGGTCCCTTTGGATGGCATTCTTTCTCTCTAGCATATCAACCAAACCACATTTGTCACCAGCAAACTTGCTGAGGACACACTCAATCCCACTGTCCATGTCACTGACAAAGATGTTGACAAGACCGGTCCCAACACTGATCCCTGAGGAACACCACTCATTACTGGTCTCCAGCAGAACACTGAGCCATTGACTATAACTCTTTACATGCAGCCATTCAGCTAGTTCTTTATCCACAGAGTAGTCATATACTAGCATGTACTGTACAAGGGATTTGTAAATGCCAAGATGCCTTGGACAGCAAGATCTGCAGGTAGCGTTCAGGTATGAGAGTTGGCCGAGTTACGGCTGAGACTAATATCAGCAGCATCTTGCCATTGGTAGCAAAGCTGAAGTGTGACTTTATGTCTCTTTCTTTCTCCCCTGGGCTGCTTTGCTCTCCTTCATTTGGGACCAAAAATGCATGCATGAAGACTGTATCACAGGCACAGTCTTGCTTTGTGCAGGGAGTGAAGCCTCTGTGGTTATCTGGACTGTGAGATCTCTCACATCAGAGTTGCTTTTCAGAAAGAGCTATAAAGAATTCTTGGTATCCTAAAAGACTGACCATCCTGCATATGCTCATCTGGGAAATGCAAGGTCCTGCCTACATTTCTTTAAATCCCACCAGAACTGACAGGAAAATTGAGTCGTGACTCTGTTTCCCTTGAAGCTAAAGGAAGGCTCCTGCTGATCAGGTAATTTTGGATCAGGTACTTCTCTGTTCTGCCCCTGCAGTCAGAGCTTCCATCTGCTTTCCGTAAACAGAAAGCACCAACCATTTCAGAGAATCCTATCCCCACTCTTCACAGACAGGGTCATGCAGGACTCATTAAAGAAAGTAAATAGAGGACGTGGGCAGGCCTGGCAGTGACAGCTTACTTGTGGTGCCAGCAGGCCCTCTGCCAGGTAAAGCCAAACTCCCATCAAGAGCTACTCAGAGCACCTTTGGGATGTGTACAGAAGAATTCTGTGGTGAGATGAAATATTTAAAGCTGCCTTGGGATGAAGCGAGGTGGGAGAGCAGCAGCCTCTTTAATCTGTGCACAGTTCAAGACTGCATGTGAATCATTGATGAGGAGGGCAGAGTGTTTCTAAAGCTCTGCCAGGTCATTAAACCTGGTGATGGACTTATTAAACGCAGAGCTGCATGGAAAGCCCTGGACAAAACTGCTGGGATATTTCACACACACTGCCCCATGGAGCACCAGCACTTCTTAGCTGTGACTTTCAGGGTATTGTTGCAGTATTTATTAACAGGGCAAACATCTTAGGTCAGTGGATTGTGTTGCATAGAGGATATGCATGAAAGAAGCTTTTTGATCTGT
Source organism: Forpus xanthops (assembly GCA_032466535.1). NCBI lineage: Eukaryota > Metazoa > Chordata > Aves > Psittaciformes > Psittacidae > Forpus > Forpus xanthops. Next base: position 14,184 of record JASSUY010013861.1, read on the forward strand.
GAGGCAAAAGCGCAAGATACAATAGTTGGAATTGGGGACTTGGGGTGCTTCTAAGCAATCTGATTGTATTGCGCACAGGGGTTGAGTAAATCACCTCTGCTAAATCTTTTAACTAGGACAGGGAAGGCAGGGGAGCGTTGCAGTGTTAGTGTTCCCAGGCTTCAGGAGAAGAGAAGCAGAAAATGCCACTTTGCCAAGTGATGTCCTCAAACCCATGTGTGTTCACAGCTTCTGCTGACCTCAGTGCCCATGGCATAGCGCTGTTTGACCTTCACAGTACCTGCTGTTCTGTGCCTTAGGCTTTTTCTGACCCACCTGGAAAGATCATATGTGCTGTTCAATGGATTGGATAATTTTCCAGTCATTGCAATGACAAATGTGATGTTGGATGATCCTTTCAATTGGTTTAAATTTTGTTCTCTTCTGAGAGAATTCCAATTTTCTTTTAAACTGCACAGTAAAACTGTGCTTAAGTGCTGGCCATAGACCTGAGTAAACCTGGCTTTATTACTTACAGCCCCTGTGCTTCATCTCTAATTGTTAATTACACAGGCCTACATACTTGGATGATGTAAACTGACATTACTCTCTTGGCTTCAAATAGGTTTACAGGATTTGAACAATATCCCCTCATTGTCTTACGTTTACATAGCTGTCTTCCAAAGCACTGTGCAAATGTCAAGCAGAGTGGATGATATCTGCCTTCCTCAGGGGGCCGGGCATTGTCCCTCAGCTGCCAAGGAAGAGGCAAATGCCCTTTTCTGTAGAAAGGCTACAGCTGTCTGCCTTTGTTTCCCTGGCCCTCAGGAGAGAGTGGAATCAGCTGCAAAGGAAAAGATCCTGCCTATTTGCAATGTGGAGGAGGAGCAAGGGGTTAACAATGTTGAGGATGCTTCTGGGCTTGAGAGCTCACAGTTTCTCTTCTCTCTACTTCTTGGTAGAGGTAAGAACAAAAGGAGCTGGAGGCAACTCGGGAGAAAGGGCTTGTCTGACATGGCAGAGATGTGAGTGCTTCTTGCTCAGGTAAGTCTGTGCATTGCTTGAAGCCATAGGTGGTGGTGAAATAGCTGCAACTTGATCTTTATGCTTTCTACTTAAAACTTTTGCTGGGACAGCTTACTTCTAAAATGCAATTTCTTCTGGCAGAGTAGAGAGCCGATTACTACTTACTGGTGTTCAGGAATCCAGAAGAGGAAGTAAAGAAGAATTAAGTATAAAATTTGCCTTCTGCTGCAGACAAAAGTATCAAAGATGCTCTGTGTTGTCCTCAAGTAAACAGTAATTGAGTTGTTCCTTTTGTGTTTTTTTTTTGGTTTATTGCTTGAAACAAATAAGCTCTGTCTTGAATGAGCCATTTCCAGAAATCTTGTAAGCAGTGTGCTCAGTGAAGGTGGGAAGAGGGGTGTGTGCGAGGGCTTGGGAATGCACAATTGGGAACAGGGAGTGCATTGGGAAAGAACAAATGGATTCTTACACTGTAAGTGAAGACTAAGCAGTGAAGAGAGTGCAGCTTCAGCTGGCAGTCATTGCATGAACAGCTTGGGTATTTCAATAATTAGTTTAAAGTTGAGTTTATCAGGCATGCAAAAGCTCAGCTCTTCAAGGTGTGTGGTTGTAGCTCAAAGCCATTGAAAGTGGAGATTATGATGTTGTGGTGTAAAACTGCATTAATGAGATCTCATCCATCCATTGGAGGAGAGACAGAACTGGTGTAGTCATGAACAGATTTCTTGTTGCTCATGATGCTGAAGTTCTGTTAACCTGGGAGCAGAGGAGGAGAAAGCTCAATTGCTACTTAAGGCTGGACCACCTATGAACTTTCCAGTGCCTCTCCAGTCCTGTTCTCTTTTTCCCTCCACCTAAACCAAGTGGTCTACAGTGTACAGACACAGCAGCATGAGCCAATTCTCCTGCTCATTCATGCCCATATGCGCTCTAACTGGTGCACACCACTCCCTCTGAAGTCAGTGGGCCTGTGGGGAATGTCCTGCGTGGCTGTGCTCTCCTGGCCAGACCTTCATCAGATCTAAATCTGCACAGGCTTCTTGCTTCAACAGGGCTGGAATAATTTGTAAGTGTGTTTTGCAGTACTTCTACTTGGGTAAGTCATCAGGCAATAGGCTTGTGAAGAACTGTCTCTCCTAGGAATCTCTGCCTGGGGATACTCAGCATTGTGCTGTGCTCTCTGTGCTGCTCCTACCTGTAATTACAGGTGCCGACTCTATCTGATGCTGTGCTAAGGTATTACTCTTTATATCTTCAAGCGAGAATATCTTGTAAGAAATATTTATTCCATTTTGGGGCTCTGTGTTGTTGTGATCCCTTTCTTATCTTCATTCCCTCTCTGATTTCCAGCCCTCAAATTGGAAGGGACTCTGACTTCACTGATTTCTCCAGCATGTAGCCAGTCTTTGACTGTGCTTTTTGGCATCTAGCAAAGGGCAGCCCAGGCTGTGACTGCCATCAGCTGTCCCACAAGTGATTTAATGCAGCTGCTCTTTATTTCAGCACATCGGGAAGTTAAGACCTCCCAGAGACAGGAGTGGTGCTTTGATAGCCAAGCCTCTGCTGTGGCTGGTTGAAGTACTGATGTCAACAGGGAACATGCTTTCCTGAATGTACTTTTTCTGGGCTCGTGCTTGCCTTTTTTCTCCGTATCACAGGTTATCCTGATCCTTCTGCTTGGCGGGCACAGGTGTGCTCAAAGCACAGGTCTTGCCATCAGAGGAGTGAACAACCATCCAATCTCCCACCCACAGGAGAAGAAAATGTCTGTTTATCTTTTCCTTTCTGGAAGGAATTTGGTGCACTTGACATCATTCTGTAGTCTGCTGAGTCTTTGTCCTATTTCTTTCAGCAGATCAGTGTGCCAGTTTGAGCTTTTCAAGTACAGCGGGACAGCAAAACATAGAGACACATGTGAAGGAAGTTAATGGAGAAAAAACATCCCAAGAAAAAGCTACTGCTTTTCTCTAAATGTAAAAGGGCTGGAAAATGTGTTTGGAAACATTGAAAATGCTTAGTTTACAAAGCTAGAAGACAAGGAAGGACGTGTGTGCACATGCAGAATGCGTGCTGAGAAATGCCCTACAAAGGAGGCCACAAAAGGTTGCTGAAAGCAGTAACATAAAATTAAGAAAAGGAGGAACTTTAAGCTGGAAAGAATTGAAATTGCCCTAGTGAGAGATCTTCGATGAGCTGTGGGTAAACTCTTCAGGGGAAATGATAGACACTCTGTTGTTGGGGTTATTTGAAAAGTAAACTGGGTACAACAAGGAATATGCTCCAAAGACTAATCTTCTGTCATCAGAAGCTTAATTGGATCAACTTGATGGATTAATGACCTAACTGCTCCTTTGGTTTCCTTCTATCTCGTGGCTACTGTTTTGTGAGCGGCAGCTTCTAGTCATTAGGAATAAGACTAGGTGAAAGGAGTAGTGTTGCTCTTTGACCATGAGAAAACCTTGGTGTTGTAGGAGATACAATGGGTTTGGGACTCGGACTGCCCAATTGAAAGTTGTTTCCCTATAAGGTCTTGAGTTTTTTCTGTCTCTCAGGTTATTGTCCTGAGACCTGGTCCAAAACAAACTATTTTTACAAAGCTATGGTAATTCATTGTCACTCCTATATCCATTGGCTGGGTTGTGCCAACCTACTCTTTCTGCATTTATTTTTGGGGCTTTTTCAAGGCACAAATGAACAGGCATTGTTTTCACATCAGATCTCAAGGGTTTAGGCTATCTGGTGATGCAAAGCACGGAGGTATCTTTGTGAATATAATTCTTCCTTCCCCATGTATTTTCCTTCTCTCAGGCTTCCTGTGCTGCTTAAGTTCCCAAATGTCCTCCCTAGGAGTCAAGCACATGATCATGGAAAAAGGAAGGGCACAATGGCTGTGTTTTGGTATTCTTTGCGCCTGGAATATACTTCCCATGCACTGAAGAAAACTTGAGGATGCTGAAGGCACTCGAGACATCAGAACTTGTCCAGCAATGAGAGTACATTAAGGTGCTTAGAGGTAAACACAGCAAGACACAAAGATGAATATTGCACCTATCTCATTTCATTCCTGTGATAATGGAGGACATCCTTGACTGTTAATCCTACGCTTTGCCTCTCTCTGTACCATTTGGGATGTATGGGTCATCATTGCATCTACTGTGCTGCTATGCTCAGAACTTCAAGTGCTGAGCAAGCTGTCTCCCTGAAGTTTCCTTGCCATCCCTTTCCCTTTGTACATCTGCTGGTAAACAGCCTGGCAATAGTCAAAACTTTAAATACATTAGACACGCATTTGCATTTGAAGAAGGAAATAAAATATGCATGACTCATCCTAATTCAGATTCGAAGACTGTCTTCACATTACTTTCCTGCAATCAAAATCTGACTTTTTAAAACAATTTTAATCACTGTAGGTTGATGCATTTTGGTGGGTTTGTTCAGGTTTATATGGTGGAGTTCTCAGGGCATTCAATGAAAACTTGCTCAGTTGATAGAAGTGATTTCTGGATTTCATGATTTGTTTTCAGTCTTTGGATCTGCCCCTGTGAACTTATGAGCATCTTCAGTCTCTCTAACCTTGTGTTGGGGTTACATAGGTTGAGCCTTGGCTGGAGGTGGTCCCAATATTTTCTGTGTGCCTGAACTCAGCCTTAGTCTTATTTTCAATGGTTTCTCTTCTCAAACTGCTTTTGTGTTCACTTGGAGCTTCTTAGCAGATTGCATTTAACCTGGCCAGTGCTACTTTGGCAAATGTCACTCAAGGCTATAGCTCCTAAGACTCACCTTATGTTTTACTTTTCATTACGCATTCTGCTCACTGTTACCCAGCTGCAGATCTACCAGAAGGAAACAGCAGTGGAATAGACCACTGATATTCTGTCTATAGTTCAGGCTAAATGTTAATTTATTGGCATATAGAGCACAAATATTATTCTGAAAAGAGATCTAGGCAGACTGCACCCCTAGTTTATTCAGTGCAACACAGGATTTATGCATGTATGGGAAAGGATGTGATTGCCCACATAAAGACGAGTGCAGGTCTTGGAGTCTGTTAGGAGAAGTGGGGATTTTAGCCAGTGAAGAACAGTGATGTAGGGAGATGAAATTGATGGAGTGATGTATTAATACTGGAAGATGAGAAAAATAACAATGTCTTCTGGAAAAAAAATTAATGACTAGAGACACTTAGAGGGGAATAGTACAAAGTCCTGGCTGTGAGTGGCAATTGTAGTCTATCTCCAAGAAACTGGTAGAGAAATTGAGGAAGCAAGTCCAGGTGAGGAATGGAAAAATTACTTTAATGAATCTTGAAAGGCTGTGAAATTCCAGTTATTCATTGTCCACATGCAGTCCTTTCTCCAGCTGCTAAAACAGGGAAAAAATAGGAAGGCTTTCAACAGATATTTGCTGGCAATTAGAAGGGAAATATCCACTGTGCTGTGGCTGTTTCCCTTGGCCACTTCCACTTAATGAGTGTCCAGAGAATAGCAGTTCTGCTGTTGAGCCAAAGCAAATTCTGCACCATGCTGGTTAGTTGTGTGTGCCCTGCAGACAGAACAAAGGTGCTAATGCATGATTTATATATCAAACCAGCACAGCGACATTAACTAGCTGAGCTGCACATGTCAGCTGAATAGGACTGCATCTCCACAGGCTAAAGTGCTGCTCACCTTGACCCATCTGCTTTACGGAGCTGTTCCTCCCCTGCCTTTGGAGGTGAATGCATCCTCTGTGCTGCTGCTGTGATGCTTGAGCAGAGGGAGGAAAGCTCTCTGTGCTCAGGTGCTGAACAACATCTAGGATGCCATATTATTAATCAGGGGTGTCATCAAGCTGAACGTACCTGCTGAATGGGGGGATGTGGGGAGATAACAGAAAGGGTCTCTCTAAGCAGATTTATCAATTTCAGTTCCTCAATGATGTGAATATATCAATTTTGGGGTTAATATTTTCTTTTGGAATCTCATAGCAGGTTTGCGGCTATCTTCTGAATTCTGCTAAGGCCTGGCTGAAAGGGAAAAGGGCATGTAAAGAGTCTAAATCAGAACTGTAAGCCTTGGGGAAGAGGGACAGTTTGACTTGAAATCAGATCACTTTAATTCTCCTGGCTTTTGTATTTTGGTTCTTTCAGCAGTGGCTAAAGGCTGATTATGTTGGAGGTGAAATCTCTTCTGAGCTTGCCTACAGATCCTGGATCTCTGTGCAGGTGCTGCCTCTTGGAAATGCTTCTGCTAGGTACAAGCTGTGTCTGCAACCTCTGTAGGTTTGTGATGCAGGAGTAATAGTGCATGAGATGCAAGTAAATGGTATGAGTACCATATGGATAACAGCTATTTATTAATAATACCTGTCCTCTGCCTGCCATTTGGCAAACAAAACAGCTGGACTGGTCTATAAAAAAGACTTCTAGGATTGGAGACATTAATTTGCTTTGTGAGTTTTTTTTTTTTATCAGGCACATTACCTGCAAGGGTATGCCATTTTCCACAGATCCTTACCTCTTAACTGCTTTATTTCTATTGTTTCGCAGTGTGAGGCTTAAGAAAGCCAAGTTGTAGCCAGCAGGCAACTTCATCTTGGTGGTAAGGTGTGGCAACAGGATGAAAGTCAGGAATGATCTTCTCTACTGATTTAACATAACATCTGTTCAGCAGATTTCACAGTTAAATGCAGATATGTATCTCTTCCTGGCTGTGTGGTCCTACCACCCCGTAACATGGATGATAGTAGGAATAACAATCTTAGCTGTTCAGGGTGCTTCCTCTTTTGAACCTGTGCCATTGTGCCATATTTTAAAAAGTGTGAATGGCATTTAGTGCTTTTGGTACTGTGTTGGATCAGTTGGGAATCACAGCTTTGAGAAGTTAGTTTGCCTGTAAATGGAGAGATTGCAGCAGGAGAGAAGAGCTATGTACCTCTTTTTGTGGTATGAGGATGCTCTCTGCTGTGCTTGCTCACCACCTGGGGTTAAGTGAGAGACTCATTCCCAGCTGAGCTGAAATGCAGTAGCGTTGCTCAGTGCTTCGTGATCCAGCATATCTTCTTTGTATCAGCACTGGGATGTAACATTCTGGAGCTCCTGAGTTGTATTTCCTAATGCCCTCATGGCGCCTGTCCCTGCAAAAGAGCTGTGGTGTGTTTGGAAGTGGCATGGGGCTTTTAATGATCTTAAGTGTGCCTATTAAAACAGAAAAAAAAGGCCATATTGAAAATCAATTTTCTCCTTGCAGGTCTTGAGTAATTTTGAAGATATAATAAGATGAGCAATCTGGTTCTGGCAGTGAAAAGAACAGATGCCAAGCTATAATTTCCCTTACCAGAAAATGCTGTGGAGTCACTTTGTATTGCAGAAAGAATGTGTTATTAATAGAGGACAGCTATAACTTGGAGTTCTGAGAGCACAGGCTTCATCTGGTCTGTGCCATATGGAGGGCAGTAGGCAGGGACACATCTGGGTCAACAAGGAGAGAGATGACAAGATCTTGAAGCATAAGAGGTTGTCAGTACCTTGACTGAGCAGCAGTAACTGTTGGGTAACACATCCCACAACACCAAGGGGTCATGTTTCTGACTGTAGGAACTCGTTTCTATTTTCTTGCCAGGCCAGCCTCCTTGGAAGATGGCAGAGCAAAGCTGGCATTGCCCAATTAGAACTGGTAGCAGTTGGGCCTTGACCTATGTCCTTTGCATGCTTCTTGGCTGAACAGATTCAAAGAATTAGCCAAAAAGAAAAAAAAAGAAGTTATCTCTTAAAGATGCTGAATTTTGTAGTGTGAATATATTTCTTCCCTTCTCCAGAAATATCCTGCATCTGTCACCACCACCTCTATGTCAAGGTCAGAAGCCAATTGGCTTCTGGAACAGTACAACACTCCTGCCCACTTGTTCTGCAGGTACAGATGTGCATCACTTAAAACGGGTGCTGGCTGGTGCAGTCACAGGGCAAATCCATACCGGAATTTACTGTGGTTTTATGTTCCTGGGCAAGCAAGCCTTAAGTCATCTGAATTGTCTTCAGCTTATTTCCTATTCTGTCCAGCTCTCTTGTCTCCTTATTAAAATGGTATTAAGTATTGGGTCACAACTAATTTTTTTTTTTTCTGGAGGCTGTGGCAGAGATAGTACTGCATTCTTGGTATCATCAGACTTGTTCTCTGTTTGCTTTTTTTTTTGCTTTCCTCTTACTTTTAATGTATTTATAGAGCTTCTTTGTTGCATTTATGTCCTTGTTAGTTGTAATTCATCTTATGCCTTAGCCTTTCTGATTAATCCCTGCGTGTTTGTGCTATTCCTTTATAGTCTTAGTTGCCTATCCTTGTTCCCACTTTCTATGCAGTTGCTTTTTGATTGTTCAGTCTTTAAAGTGTTCCTAATGTGACTATATCGGTTTCAAGCTATGTTCGCTATCTTTCCTCTGTACTGGGATAGTCTGCTATTGTTCTTTTGATACTGTCTCTTTGAGCACTACTAGGTTTCCTGCATTCCTCTCTATCTTAGATTATTTTCCCAAGAGACCATGCTTCATAGTTCTAAATGTGCTGAAGTCTGCTCCTCTCCCCCTCCTCCCTTTTTTTGAAGTCCATTGTTCTCATTCTCCTGGTCTCTCTTCCCTTCCTCTGCTGTCTTATGATTACTTCCACCTGCATTGTCTTTCACCTTTCAATTCTTAAGTTTCTCCTTACTGGAATCAAATCTAAATGTGCACCTGCTTCCTACAGTTTTCATGGATTTTTCTTTAAAAACCAGACATGTGACTATCACAGAGAGCTTAGACTGCCAGTGTCTTATTGCACTGTTTTGAGTAACCAAAATCCTCCAGGAAAGGTAATATTTCTTCTGTTCACCCAGAAAAGACTTGCCAATTTGCTTCTTTTTGGATGATCCCTTCTTCCCAACTTTCCCTAGAGCAAGAGATCTGGAATAGGACTTTACATGCTCATGGCGGGGGGGGGTTGGAACTAGATGATCTTAAGGTCCTTTCCAACCCTAACTATTCTATGATTCTATGACTCCTCCTGTTTCTGAGCTTCAGGCAATTGCTGCTGCCATGAAGTACAGCACTCCTTCCATTTTTTCTTATTATTTCATTGAATATATGTATACATAGCTTTTCCTACATTTTGTGGCTTTATTTCTGATAACATCTTTAAGTATGGAAGAGCCCCAAAGTTATAGGCCAAGTAGGTGACAGCATAACAGGATCCTGTATAATCTATTCCAGAAATTGCCTTTTTCTTCGCAGTGAGGTTTGAACTACTGTGAAACTTGGCTACTCATTATTGGGATCCAATATAAAAGCTGGTAAACTAATGCTGGCATATTACAGCTTTGCTTTGAATGCTGTCTTCCCCTCTCCTTAATGTGCTGTATCAAAGGCTGCATTTGCTATTCAATTTGAGGCCTCTGATACTACCAACAAGTGATAGGATGAGAGGAAATGGCCTCAGGTTGTGTTAGGGGAAGTTTAGATTGGATATTAGGAAAAGTTTCCTCACCCAAAGGGTTATCAAGCACTGGAACAGGCTGCATAGGGAAGTGATGGGGTCATCATCCCTGGAGTTGATGTGTAGATGTGGTAATTCAATGCATAGTTTAGTGCTAGAATTGATGTCATGTTTACAGTTGGATTCAATGATCTTAAAGGTCTTTTCCAACCTAAATGAATCAATGATTCTAGTTGTTTCTCCAGAGCACAGCTACCTGGCCAGCTCTGGGATTTAAGAAACAACATCAATTCTCATTTGTTGCTTCCCTTCTCAGTGTCTACAACTGAGCTTCTTCTGCCTTTCAGTGAAAATGGAGTCAGCCTCTTTCCCAAATAATGTGTATTTAAAGCTTTGCTGGTCCAGAAACAGATAAAGGTGGATGTGAAAGAAAGCAAGCAGTTTCAGTGGAAGCATAGTTAAATAAAGGAAACAGTGCAGAAGCAGAGTAATTTTTATTAGACCTACAACTGCCTGCACCATTTGATATATCCATAAGTGTATCCATCAGCACAGGACCTATGAGCTAGATATTTGCATGTATAAGACCCAAGAGTGTTCATGTAACATCTGTAATATTTATCACTAGAGCAGAAACATCTGCTGCTCCTTCCTTTGGTAGCTACAATAAGTGATTATTCTGGACCTGTGATGAAGGGAGGCATGGTGAACACCTTACTAATGAGGGAAAATACGTTAAAATAAGATAGATGAGATCCTTAGAAGCCTGCTGTCACCTTGCACTTTTAAGGCTGAATGCTGGTACTGTACTTCATTTCTCAGTGGGTCAGTTTTTGAAAGGTTTCTAGTGATAGGAAGGGATTAGCAGTCCAGTTCAGACTCAGGCCTGCAAAGCTGACATTCAGTTTCCTTTTTTCTGGTTCCTTGCCAGAGATGCTTCAACTTGTCACTTGTCAGAAAGTGTGTGTGTGGGGAAGGTTTTTTCCTGTCTCTGCTCCATATAACAGAATTCACAGACCCCCCTGTCTAGTAAAATACCATGTTTCCAGGTATTTAAGCATATTTTGTAATTCTAACCACAATGTAAAGCCATACACATTGCTCCAGTGCTGTTTATTATGATGCCTTTAAAACAGCATAACATTTAGTTCAGAGTTTTGCTCATTCTGGACAATTTCAAAAGAATCTTCTTTCATAGGTCATGTGCTGTTGTTTCATATTGAGTCATACAGCGCCCAGATGGGTTGCTTTTGTGTGTGTTTTGGCTTTTTTTTCATTTGGCAAAAATTAGACAATCACAGGTGCACAGAGAAGCTTGAAATTAGGAATTCTAACAGCTTTAAAACTCAGAGTAAGTGGAATATTGGGGCGTGTTATCTATTTTTGACCCAACTACTTTCAAAAGCCAATTTTATCTTTCCTTCTTGAGTTCTTCAACTGTAACTATTAACTAATTTCATTAGATGCTGCTGCAGTCTTGCTTGGGATGATTTCCAAAAGGTTATTTGTCTCAAGTGAGAAAGAAATGCTTCCATCATAAAAAGCATAGCAGATCACTTGCCATTCATGCAGGTTGGTTTGACTACCATCTGGGAAGACAGTAGTAGGTTCAAGTACTTGCTCTGCTCTGGAGTCAATCCATTACCAAAATCACAGGTCTTCAGCAGTATAACTGAAGAGAGGATAGAAATATTTCGATTTGATCTCTGAAGACATCAATTCTTAAAGGTGTTTAAATGCCTCTTTCTAGTTTTTGGAAGCTGGAAACTTTAAAGGTTCTTTAGTAATAAAGAACTGGGACAGAGCTCATCTACAGAAGTAAACTCAGAAGATACAAGGTGCCAACTAATGGAGTAAATTAGTCTCCTAAACTCATAAATCCCTTCTTTCAGAAAGTAAGTGCCTGTAAATTAGAGGAATGACTGGAAGGGCATGAAAACTTCTGGAACAATGATGCTCATTCAGGAGTTTAAAGAACCTTAATTTGTCTGTGCTGCCTCCATGCCACTTGCTGATTGACCTCATCTTTTCTGAGAGTTCCCATGATGAAATAGGCCACACTTAAGTCTGGTACTCAATTATCCGAGCATAATCCTAAGGCTGTGGTTTCCGTTGTGAACACTGATGGCAACAAATTCAAAACCTGTTCTCCATAACTCTGTTTTCAATATTTGCTCTCTCTGGCAGCATTCTTGCCTGAAGTTTTCTTCTCTCCAGCTGTGCTATTCAATGGTCTATGTCAAGAAGAATTGAGTCCTACCATATCAGTATGTCTCTGTCACACTGACATGTTTTGAGCCTCATGCCCTGTCTCGCAGGGACATCCCAGTGGTGCTGCATAACTAGGCTGACAACTGCAGCAGGAGGCTATGTAAATGTTGAACTGAAGTGCAAGGTCTATGTATTTACCTGTTTGCAGAGAAAAAGTAACAGTGGCTTGGTCTTCATATTGCCTTTTTCATACCTGGTGATTTTTAACTTGTACCTGAAAATAAAAGCTGCTTTTGCACACACTGAACAAACTGATGTGAGCTTTTGACTCTGAAGGAATTAATATGTAGCGTTAACAGTGAATTATTAGGGAAGCCTGTATCATGACATGAAGTATAAGCCTGCTTTCTGTGTACAACAAGATGAACAGCTGTCCAGGGATCTTTAACCTCTAGAGTTGACAGTGTGAGGATGAAAACAGAAAAGCCTTCCTTTTAGAGCAGAGGGATCAGAGGAGGCCTGTGTAATTACCAGCCATTAAACAAAGTATGCTCATACATCTTCAAATACCAAGGCATGTGTATTATTAGTTGATAAGCCGCAAATGGATAATTTTCCAGCAGGAAAAAAAAAAGAAGTGGAAGGATGCTGTTACTTTCTTCCTCTTCTTGCAGAACTGCCATGTAAATTGTCTATTTCAGTGCAACATTGTTTATTTGATATCAAATGGCACAATGACAGAGAGACAGCTTTTCATAGCTGGCCCCAGGATTTACTGTTTTATGAACTGCTGGTGAGATATATACAGCTTAGAGATGGATGGTGGTTGTAACTTGTCCTAGAATCACAGAATAGTTTGGGTTGGAAGGGGCCTTAGGCAGGGACACTTCACACTAAGCCATGTCACCCAAGGCACTATCCAACATGACCTTGAACACTGCCAGGAACGGAGCATTCACAACTTCCTTGGGCAACCCATTCCAGTGCTTCGTCACTCACAGTAAAGAACTTCTTCCTTATATCTAACCTGAATTTCCTCTCTTTAAGTTTCAACCCATTACCCCTCGTCCTGTGATTTGGAGAAAACTCCAGGAACAAACTTGTCAATGAAGTTTTAAGTTGACAAGCAGGTATTCTTTATTGGGGAGCTGTGAGACACGGGGGATAGCTCCTCCTAACGTGTGTCCTCATATTGCTTCACAAGCTGTCCTTATATACACACATATGAGTCTACATATGGATTACATAATTTTCCAGAAAGTTCCCTGCATGTGTACAGAAATGTGGTGGTGGTTTCTGAGGGCAGTTTACTTCTTCCAACAGTCTTCATTGCTCCTGGCAGCCTTGAAGCACATACAATAGATGCTTATGCCAACTTAATTGGTTTGTTAACACCATAGACATAACAATCATCCTGTCCTTCTACTTATCAGTTAGTTTAACTGCAGCCCATCCTAGACCTCTGCCATTCCAGATGCTCTTTATGTCCAGTTCTTCTAGCATGGTTTTCTTACACTCATTTTGTACTAAGGTCATAAAGGCCTAAAACTACTTCAACTACAATGGTGTATCTTATACAAGAATCCTCAGTATGTTCTCTAGCTGTACTCTATTTTTTTTTTTTCTGTGAATCATGCACCTCAGTAATTTTCCATTGCTACTGTTATAAAGACATCAAACTTAACATTACTTAAAATTGATTCTAAAGGTTTATATATTTCATTTTGTGATTTT
>JASSUY010013863.1:1358-14520 GCA_032466535.1 Forpus xanthops
GCTCTGCCAGGGAGGAGGGAAGCCTGGAAGAAGCCAGGCGGAAGCAGAGACAGGGCACCTGACCCAAACTGACCAAAAAGTTATTCCATACCACAGTACATCATGCCCAGTTTTTACTTCTGGGGGCAGGAACCCAGAAGAGGGCAGTTCACAGCTCGATTGTCGAGTGGTGGGCAGCTCTGTCCTCTTCCCTTGTTTTTCTCTGGTTATTGTTGTTACTGGTGGTGGCAGCGGTGACTTGTGTTATACCTCAGTTACTGAACAGTTCTTATCACAACCCATGGGAGTTGCATTCTTTAGGTTCTTCTTCCCATTTCCCCCCCCCTCCTGAAGTGAGGGGGGAAGAAGGTGGGAGAAGTGAGTTTAGTAACTAAGGTATAACACAAATTTCTACTGCTACCATCAATAATAATACAAGAGAAAATACAAGGAAAGAGAATACAACAGATCTTCACCTAATACCTAGCCATGCCACGCAGTGCCCCCCCATCACCTGATACCAAGCTCGACTACACAGTGCACCCCATCACCTCATACCAAATCCCAGCCGTGCCGTGCACTCCCCTCTGCACCACCACCCTTACTGGCCTCTCCTCTCCGTTTCTACATCCTGGACATGACGTGCTGTGCTATGGAATACCTCTGGTCAGTTTCAGTCAGGTACCCTGTCTTTGCTTCTGCCCAGCTTCTTCCCGGCTCCCCTCCTCCCTGGCAGAGTATGACACTCAGGAAATCCTTGGCCAGCCTAAGCATTCTAAGCCATAACTATAAATACTTGTGTTATCAGCACTGTTCCCAAGCCAAAAATCCAAAACACAGTGCTGCACCAGCTACTACTTAAAGGAGAAAAATGACTGCTGCTGCTGAACCCATGACATTATCCACCCTTTATTCCATGCCATTCACATCATACTCAGATGCCACATTTTCAATATACCATTAATGTATATATATATACATATCAGATATATATCCACATACACACACAGAGGGAGAGATCATCCCTCAGTGCATGGATCAGTCCCTATTAAGCTGCTGAGTCCATTCGGTCAACGATGTCAGTCTCCATCTTTTGTAACAGTCTTTCAGAGCAGGAGAGGCTGTGTGCAGTGTTTGCACTCGTGAATAACCTGGGCAATAGTGTCCATTATTAAGTCCACCCCTCAATCATGAGTCCATCTGTATGCTGCATCTCTGCCCTGATGGCCTGAGGTTTCATGGGCCCATCAGGCTCAAAATAATTCAGCCCCCCCTCATGCAGTTTCTGCAGCTTGTCTTTGGGGGCTCCATACAGCTGCCTTCCATCTTCGATGCTTCCAAAGCACTGGAAGGGCCCAGCAGACTATATACTCACCCATACTCTTCCACACACCCTGCCACTCATGACTGTCCACCCTTGGGGAAAATCTCTTGGCCATGCTGCATGGTAGTCTAATCACAGTCAAGGTCCACATCCCACTCTGTTTAACTCTCAGGGTCAGATGAAATGGTTGTGGGTAAAACACATTCTGTATGCATGCCAACATGGTAATCCCCATCACAATCAGCAGGCAGGTCTCAAGGGTACCCAAAGGCCATTCAAACCCTTCAGAACTCTCAAATGAGACTGCTGTACTTGTCTCTGGGGCTACTGTCGCTGCTGTGCTTGCCAGCTCTCTCACCACCAGCTGCGCTTTGTCTGAGTATAGATCGTCCTCCTCTGCCTCGCTGGGAAGTGCTGCGTGGTCACCTGAATCCTCTTGTGGCTCGACTGCGGGGCTCAGCTCAGCTGAGTGGCTTGGCCTGACCTCAAGGCCTGTCTCTGCTGTCTCCTCCTGTCGCTCAGCAGTGGTGGTACTCACCCCCTCTGCCACTTCTTTCGTGTCCTCCTTGTCCCGGGGGCAGCTCTCCTGGGGCGGTTCAGCTGCCGGCGGCTCCCAGGGTCACCCCCCCTCAGCTTCCCACAGCCTCGCAAAAGGACGAGGCCCAGGACGGTGATCAGCAGCTGAACTGCCAGGTACAAGTCCACCTCCCCCTGCTGCTGGAGCCTGTCTGTATCACAAGCCCTTGCAATAAGGTACAATGAAGCAAAAATCTTCATCCAAAACCCACGTTGGAAAAATGGTATGATAAAAATTACCAGCTCTAAGTAAAGAATCATATGCTGAACCTGCGAGAACCAGAGCCACAACTCTGAAAGCAAATTAATCAGCATTGTGATGACTGGTTGTTAATCCTGTTGTTATCTCAACCCTTCATGCCCCGTGTTGGGCGCCAAAAGAAAAGGGGTGGATAATGTCATGAGTTCAGCAGCAGCAGTCGTTTTTCTCCTTTAAGTAGTAGCTGGTGTTTTTGATTTTTGGCTTGAGAACAGTGTTGATAACACCAGTATTTATAGTTATGGCTTAGAATGCTTAGGCTGGCCAAGGAGTTTCTGAGTATCATACTCTGCCAGGGAAGAGGGGAGCCGGGAAGAAGCTGGGTGGAAGCAGAGACAGGGCACCTGACCCAAACTGTCCAAAGAGGTATTCCATAGCACAGCACGTCATGCTCAGGATGTAGAAACAGAGAGGAGAGATCAGGAAGGGTGGTGATGCAGAAGGGAGTGCATGGCGTGGCCGGGATTTTGGTATGAGGTGATGGGTTGCACTGTGTTGTTGAGCTTGGTATGAGGCAATGAGGGGGCACTTAGTGGTGTGGCTAGGTATCAGATGAAGTTTTGTTGTATTCTCTTTCCTTGTATTTTCTCTTGCATTATTATTGGTGGTAGCAGCAGTGATTTGTGTTATACCTTAGTTACTAAACTGTTCTTATCTCAACCTGCGGGAGTTGCATTCTTTTGATTCTCCTCCCCATCCCCTCGGACTGAGGAAGAAAGAGAGGGGAGTGAGTGAGAGAGCGTCTGCATCAGTTTGAGAGCCTCAAACCACAACATGGCTGAGAGTGGCCAAGTTCAGGTGCTGGGGGGATTGGATTTAAAAGGACATAAAGAAACAGGGAACGAGAGAAATGCAGATGACACCATTGCAAAGCCTCCTCTCAGCAGAAGAGGTCAAGCAGCATCTTGAAGTTTTGGCTATTCAGCTGTGAGAGCATTGTCAAAACATTTGTGCTTTGGTCGGCCAAGAATGGCCAAACTGAGCCTCTGGAGGCGTGGTATTCAAATGGATTTTAAATAAGAAAGAAAGAGCAAGAGTAATGCAGGCAGCACCATTGCAAATATTCCTGTCAGCAGAAGAAGTCAAGGGGCACCATGAAGTCCTGTCTCTTCATCTTTGAGGGCAGAGTCAATACCTTTGTACTCTAGTCGGCCGAGAATGGCCAAGCTCAGGAGCTGGAGGGGTTGGATTTAAATGGACTTTCAAGAAAGCAAGAAGTAGCGAGAGCAATTCTGTTGGCAGCGTTGCAAAGCTTCCTGTCTGCTGAAAAGGTCAAGAAGGACTGTGAAGTCCTGGCTTTTCATCTGAGAGAGCAATGTCAAAACATCCATGATGTACTTGGCCAACAATGGGCAAGGTCAGGCACTGGATAGGTTGGATTCAAATGGAATATCAAGAACGAAAGAAGGAGCAAGACTAATCCTGGTCATCCAGTTGCAAAGCTTCCTGTCTGCTGAAGAGGTTAAGAAGCACCTTGAATTCCTGGCTCTTGATCTGTGAGAGCAGAGTCAAAACATTCATTCTCTAGTTGGCTGAGTACTGCCAAAGTCAGGCGCTTTAGAGGTTGGATTCAAATGGACTTTCAAGAACAAAAGACGGAGTGAGTGCAATGCATGGCACCTTTGCAAAGCTTCCTGTCTGCTGAAGAGGCCAAAAAGCACCTTGAAGTCCTGGCTCTTCATCCGTGAGAGGAGTGTCAAAACATTTGTTCTCTAGCTGGCCAAGTATGCCCAAGTTCAGGTGCTGGAGAAGTTGCATTCCAATGGAATTTCAATAAAGAATGAGGAAGAGCGATGCAGGTTTTCCCATTACAAAGTTTCCTGTTAGCAGTGGAGGCCAAGCAGCACCTTGAAGTCCTGTCTGTTCATCTGTGAGTGCAGAGTCAAAATATTTGTGATCTTGTCTGCCAAAAATGGCCAAGCTGAGGTGCTGGATAAGTTGGATTCAAATGGACTTTCAAGAGAGAAAGAAGGAGTGAGAGCAATGCAGGTCACACTGTTGCAAAACTTCCATTCTGCTAAAGAGGGCCAGAAGCACTTTTGAAGTCCTGGCTCTTCATTGTGAGAGCAGAGTCAAAATATTCATGATCTAGATGGCCTAGAATGGCTGAACTCAAGTTCTGGAAAGGTTGGACTCACATGGACTTTCAAGAATGAGAGAAGGAGCGCGAGCAATACAGGTGTTCCTCCTGCAAATCTTCCTGTCTGCAGAAGAGGGCAAGCAGTAACTTGAGGTTTTGGCTCTTCATCTGTCAAAGCAGAGTCAAAATATTTGTGCACTAGTTATCTGAGAACAGCCTAGTTCAGGGGCTGGAGATATTGGATTCAAATGGTCTTTCAAGAAAGAAAGAAGGAGTGAGAGCAATGCAGCTGGCACTGTTGTAAAAATTCTTGTCTGCAAAGAGGCAAAGAATCACTTTGAAGTCCTAGCTCTCCATCTGTGAGAGCAGAGTCAAAACATTTGTGCTATAGTCGGCTGAGAATGGCCGAGCTCAGGTGCTGGAGAGGTTGGATTTAAATGGACTTTCAAGAAATAAAGAAGGAGCGAGTGCAAACCAGATGACACCTTGTAAATATTCTTGCTATGTACAAGAGTCCAGGAAGCACCTTTAAGTCCTGGATTTTCAACTGTGAAAAATAGAGTCAAGTTATTCGTTCCCTGGTCGTCTGAGTATGGCTGAGCTCAGATGATGCAAAGCTTCCTGTCTACTGAAGAGGTCAAAAAGCACCTTCAAGTCCTGGCTCTTCCTCTGTGGAAACAGAGTCAAAACATACTTGCTGGAGTCAGCCGAGAACAGCTGAAATCAGGCACTGGTGAGGTTACATTCAAATGGATATTCAAGAAAGAAAAATGAGCCAGAGCAATGCAGGTGGCATCGTTGCAAAGCTTCTTGTCTGCTGAAGAGGGCAGGAAGCTCCTTGAAATCCTATCTCTTCATTTGTTAGAGCAGAATAAAACATTGCTTTTCTAGTCGGCTGAGAATGGCGGAGCTCAAGTGCCGGAGATGTTGGATTCAAATGGACTTTCAAGGAAGAAAGAAGGAGCAAAAGCAATGTTGGTGGCACCAAAATTTTGGGCTCTGCCCTCTCAGATGAAAAGCTAAGATTACTATATACTACCTTCTCTCTTTCCTGAGATTTCATTCGAATCCAGTCGCTCAAGTCCTGAACTCGGCTAGCTTGCATCTGAGTAGAACGTGAATGTTTGGACTCTGCAATCAGAGATGAAGAGCCAAGAGTTCAAGATGCTTATTAGACTCTTCAGCAGACAGTAAGCTCTGCAACGGTTCCACCTGCATTCCTCTGTCTCCTTCTTTCTTTCCTGAAAGGCTATTTGAATCCAACCACTCCAGGTTGGCAGCTGGATAACCTGCGATCGAGCAGAGCATGATCTTTTGGACTCTGCTCTCTCAGATGAAGAGCCAGGATTTTAAAATGCTGCTTGGAAGCTTCTGCGGACAGTAAGATTTGTAACGGTGCCACCTGCATTGCCCACCAGAGTAAGGGTAGCCTGCGGCTGAGTAGAGCATAAAAGTTTGGACTCTGCTCTCACAGATGAATAGTCAGGACTTCAAGATGCTGCTTGGCCTCATCTGCAGACAGTAAAAATTCCTGACTCCTGAAGAGGTCAAGAAGCACCTTGATGTCCTTGCTCTTCATCTGTGGGGGAAGAGTCAAACATTCTTGCCCTAGTTGGCTGAGAATGGCCGAACTCAAACTCCACAGAGGTTAGATCCAAATGGACTCTCAAGAAAGAAAGAAGGAGCCAGAGCAATGCAGGTGGTACCATTGCAAAGTTTCCAGTCAGCTGAAGAGGCCCAGAAGCACCTTGAAGTCCTGGCTCTTCATCTGTGAGAACAGTCAAATCATTCATGCTCTAGTCTTCCAAGAATAGCCAAGCTCAGGGGATGAATAGGTTAGATTCAAATGGAATTTCAAGAAAGAAGAAGCGAGTGTAATGTAGGTGGCACTGTTGCAAAGCTTCCTGTCTGATGAAGAGGCCAAGGAGGACATTGAAGTCCTGTATCTTTGTGAGAGCAGAGTGAAAACTTTTGTGCTCTGGTTGGCAGAGAATGGCTGAGCTCAGGTGCTACAGAGGCTGTATTCAAATGAGCATTCAAAAAAGAAAGAAGGAGCAACATTAATGCCGGTGGCACCATTGCAAAGCTTCCTGTCTGCAGAAGAGGCCAAGAAGAACATTGGAGTCCTGTCTCTTCATCTGTGAGAGCAGAGTCAAAACATTCGTGCTCTAGTTAGCTGAGAGAGGTCGAGCTCAGGCTCTGGAGAGCTTGGTTTAAAATTGAATTTCAAGAAAGAAAGGAGTGAGTGTAATGATGGTGGAATCGTTGCAAAGCTTCCTGCCAGCTGAAGAGTTCAGGAAGCTTCTTTATGTCTTATTGCTTCATCTGTGCTCTAGTTAGCCGAGAACGGCCTGGTTTAAGAACTAGAGAGATTGCATTCAAATTGACTTTCAGGAAAGAAACAAGGAGGAAGAGTAATGCAGGTGGCACTGAAAGTTTGGGCTCTGCTCTATCAGATGAAAAGCCAGGATTTCAAGATGCTGCTTGGTATATTCTGCAGAGAGTAAGCTTTGCAAACGTGCCCTTGGCATTGTTCTGTCTCCTTCTTTCTCTAATGGAATTCTATTTGAATCCAACCGCTCCAGGCCTGAGCTGGGCTAGCCCACAGCCAGGTAGAACACGCACATTTATACCCTTCTCTCACAGATGACGAACCAGGAGTTTAAGATTGTGCTTGCCATCCTCTGCAGACAGTAAGCTTTGCAACAGGGCCACCTGTATTGCTTTCACTCATTCTTTACTGAAAGACTGTTTGAATCCAACTGCTCAAGGTATGAGGCTGGGTAGCCTGCGCTGAGCAGAGCAGGAAAGTTTCCACTCTGTTCTATCAGATGAAGAATGAGGATTTCAAGA
The DNA here is from genome assembly GCA_032466535.1 of Forpus xanthops. Classification (NCBI taxonomy): domain Eukaryota; kingdom Metazoa; phylum Chordata; class Aves; order Psittaciformes; family Psittacidae; genus Forpus; species Forpus xanthops. Next base: position 8,430 of record JASSUY010013863.1, read on the forward strand.
TGCAGCTTGGCCTCTTCTTCAGTCAGTAAGATTTGTGACAGTGCAAACTGCCTTGCTCTGTCTCCTTGTTTCCTTACTAAAAGTCAATTTGAATCCAAATGCTGTCGTTCTTAGCTCGGTAAAAGTTTGGGCAAGTAGAGCAAGAATGTTTGGACTTGTCCCACAGAACAAGAGCCAGGAGTTCAAGGTGCAGCTTGTACTATTCTGCAGACAGTAAGATTTACAGCAGTGCCACCTACATTGCTCTCGCTCCTTCTTTCTTTCCTGAAAGTCCATTTGAATCCAACCACTCCAGGCTGGCAGCTGGATAGCCTGCGGTCGAGCAGAGCATGAACTTTTGGACTCTGCTCTCTCAGATGAAGAGCCAGGATTTTAAAATGCTGCTTGGAAGCTTCTGTGGACAGTAAGATTTGTAACGGTGCCACCTGCATTGCTTTGTAATTTTCTCCCTTACCTGAAAGTCCATTTGAATCCAACTGCTGCAGGCTGGAGCTCGGCTTCCCTGAGGTCGAGTAGGGAAAGAACATTTGTACTATGAACTTTCAGATGAAGAGACAAGGTTTCAAGATGCTGCTTGGCAAACTCTGCAGAGATTAAGATTTACAACTGTGACACCTGCATTGCTCTGTATCTTTATTTCTCTAATGAATTCCATTTGAATTCAATCACAGCAGGCCTGAGATGGGCCAGCCAGAAGCCAAGTAGAGCACGAATGCTTGTACTCTACCCTCACAGATGAACAGTCAGGAGTTAAAGATGCTGCTTGGCCTCTTCTGCAGACAGTAAGATTTACAACGGTGCCACCTGCATCGCTCTGTATCCTTCATTCCTTCCAGATAGTCCACTTGAATACATCGGATCCAGGCCTGAGCGTGGCTAGCATGCGAATGAGTAGAGCACGAGACTTTGGACCCTGCTCTCACAGATGAAGAATCAGGAGCTCAAGATGCTTCTTAGTCAATGTGGCAGCCTGGAAGCTTTGCAACCATGCCACCTGCATTGCTCTCGCTCCTTCTTTCTTTCCTCCACGTCCATTTGAATCCATTTTCAGGAGCCTGCAGTTCGGTTCTCAGGAGATCGAATCGAGCATGAACGTTTGGACTGTGCTCTCACAGATGAAGAGCAAGGAGCTCAGGATGCTTCTTAGTCAATGTGGCAGCCCTTAAGATTTGCAACTGTGCCACCTGCAATGTTCTTGCTTCTTCTTTCATTCCTCCAAGTCCATTTGAATCCATTTTCAAGAAATTGCAGCTCGGTACTCGGGTGGCAGAATCAAGCACTAATGTTTGGACTCTTCTCTCACAGATGAAGAGTCAAGACCTCAAGATGCTAGTCAATGTGGCAGCCTGGAAGGTTTGCAACCGTGCCACCTGCATTGCTCTTGCTCCGTCTTTCTTTCCTCCAAGTCCATTTGAATCCATTTTCTGGAGCCGACTGGAGCTCTGTTCTGAGGTGGCTAAATTCAGCATGAACTTTTGGACTATGCTCTCACAGATGAAGAACCAGGAACTCAAGATGCTACATAGTCAATGTGGCAGCCTGGAAGCATTGCAACGGTGCCACATGCATTGCTCTAGCTCTTTCTTCCTTTAGTCCAAATTAATTTTAATCCATTTAAAGGAGCTGAATAAAGCTTGGTTCTCAGGTGGCCGAATTGAGCATGAACATTTGGAATCTGCTCTCACAGATGAAAAGCCAGGAGCTCAAGATGCTTTTTAGTCATTGTGGCAGCCTGGAAGCTTTGCAACGGCGCCACCTGCATTGTTCTTGCTCCTTTTTCTTTAAACCAAGTCCATTTGAATATATTTTCAGGAGCCTGCAGCTCTGTTCTCGGGTCGCCAAATCGAGCACGAACGTTTGGACACTGCTCTCGCAGATGAAGAGTCAGGAGCTCAAGATGCTACTTAGTCAATTTGGCAGCCAGGAAGATTTGCAACAGTGCCACCTGCATTGCTCTCGCTCCCAATTTCTTTCGTCCAAGTCCATTTGAATCCATATTCAGGAGCCTGCAACTCAGCTTTCGGGTGGCAGAATTGAGCACAAACATTTGGAATCTGCTATCACAGATGAAGAGCCATGAGCTTAACAAGCTGCTTGGTCAATGCAGCCCAATGGAAGCTCTTAAATGGTACCACCTTCATTGCTCTCACTACTTCTTTCTTTCCTCCAAGTCCATTTGTATCCATATTCAGAAGTAACCAGGAGCTCTGCTCTCTGGTGGATGAGTTGAGGATGAACATTTGGACTCTGCTCTCACTGATGAAGAGCCAGGAGCTCAACAAGCTCCTTCGTCAATGTGGTTGCCTAGAAGATATGCAGTGTTGCCACCTTCATTGCTCTCGCCCCTCCTTTCTTCCTTCAAAGTCCATTAGAATCCATTTTCAGCCACCCAGATCTCGTCACTTGGATGGCTGTAACGAGCACAAACTTTTGGACTCTGCTCTCTCAAGTGAAGAACCAGGAGCTCAAAAATCTGCTTGGTCAATGCAGCTGCCTAGAATCTTTCAAATGATAACAACTTCATTGCTCTTGCTCTTTATTTCCTTCCTCAAAGTCAATTGGAATCCTTTGGCAGTCACCCAGATCTCGGCTCTCTGATGGCAGAAATGAGCACAAACTTTTGGACAAAAGAAGAGCCACCAGCTCAACAAGCTGCTAAATCACTGTAGTTGCCTAGAAGATTTGAAATGGTGCCACCTTCATTGCTCTAGCTCCTCCTTTCTTTCCTCAGAGTCCATTTGTGTCCATTTGCAGCAGCCTCCAGGAGCTCAGCTCACAGGCAGGTGACTCCAGCACGAACGTTTGCACTCTGCTCTCAGAGATGAAGAGCCAGGAGTTCAACAAGCTTCTTGGTCAATGTGGTTGCATTGAAGCTATGCAGTGTTGCCACCTTCATTTCTCTCGCTCCTTCTTTCTTTCCTCAAAGTCCATTGGAAGATATTTTCAGCAGCCCCCAGAGCTCTGCTCTTGGGCGACTGAGTTGAACATGAACCTTTGAAATCTGCTCTCACAGATGAAGAGCCAGGACAACCACAAGCTTCTCAGTCAGTGCAGATGCCTAGAAGCTTTGAAGTGGTACTACCTTCATTGCTCTCCCTCCTTCTTTCTTTCCTCAAAGTCTATTTGTGTCCATTTTCAGCAGCCTTCATGAGCTCAGCTATCAGGTGGCTGATTCGAGTATGAACGTTTGTATTCTGCTATCACAGATGAAGAGCCAGGTGCTCAACAAGCTTCTTGGTCAATGCAAATGCGTAGAAGCTTTGAAATGGTACCACCTTCATTGCTCTCGCTCCTTCTTTCTTTTCTCAAAGTCCTTTGGAATCCTTTTTCCGCCTCCCAGATCTCGGATCTCGGATGATCAAAAGGAGCACGAACGTTTGGACTCTGCTCTCACGGATGAAGAGCCAGGAGGTCAACAAGCTGCTTGGTCAATGTTGTTGCTTAGAAGCTTTGAAATGGTACCACCTTCATTGCTCTTGCTTCTTCTTTCTTTCCTCAAAGTTCATTGGCATCCTTTTTCTTCCACTCACATCTCGGCTCTCGGATGGCCAAAATGAGCACGAATGTTTGGACTCTACTCTCACAGATGGACAGCCAGGAGCTCAAAAACCCGCTTGGTCAATGCAGCTGCATAGAAGCTTTGAAATGGTACCACCTTCATTGCTCTCGCTCCTTCTTTCTTTTCTCAAAGTCCTTTGGAATCCTTTTTCCGTCTCCCAGATTTCAGACCTTGGATGATCAAAATGAGCACGAATGTTTGGACTCTGCTCTCACAGATGAAGAGCCAGGAGCTCAACAAGCTGCTTGGTCAATGTTGTTGCTTAGAAGATTTGAAATGGTACCACCTTCATTGCTCTTGCTTCTTCTTTCTTTCCTCAAACACCATTAGAATCCTTATTCAGCTACCCAGATCTCAGCTCTACGTTGGCTAAAACGAGCAGAAATGTTTGGACTCTGCTCTCACAGATGAAGAGCCAGGAGCTCAACAATATGCTTGGCCAATGCAGCTGCCTAGAAGCTTTGAAATGGTACCGCCGTCGTTGCTCTCGCTCCTTCTTTCTTTCCTCAAAGTCCATTGGAATCCTTATTCAGACACACAGATCTCGGCTCTTGGATGGCCAAAACGAGAACGAATGTTTGGACTCTGCCCTCACAGATGAAGAGCCATGAGCTCCACAAGCTGCATGGTTAATACAGGTGCCTAGAAGCTTTGAAATGGTACCACCTTCATTGCTCTCGCTCCTTCTTTCTTTCCTGAAATTCCTTTGGAATCCTTATTCACGGACTAACATCTAGGCTCTCGGATTTCCAAAACTAGCACGAATGTTTGGACTCCGCTCTCACAGATGAGGAGCCAGGAGCTCAACAGGCTGCTTGGTCAATGCAGCTGCCTAGAAGCTTTGAAATGGTACCACTTTCATTGCTCTCGCTCCTTCTTTCTTTCCTCAAATTCCATTATAATACTTTTTCAGCCACCCAGATCTTGGCTCTCAGTTGGCTAAAACGAGCACGAACGTTTGGACTCTGCTCTCACAGAAGGAAAGGCCAGGAGCTCAAGAATCTTCCTGATCAATGCAGCTGCCTAGAAGCTTTGAAATGGCACCACCTTCATTGCTCTCCCTCTTCTTTCTTTCTTCGAATTCCATTGGAATTCTTATTCAGTTACCTAGATCTCTGCTCTCAGTTGGCTAAAATGAGTACAAATATTTGGACTCTGTTCTTACAGATGAAAAACCAGGAGCTCAACAAGCTGCTTGGTCAATGCAGCTGCCTAGAATCTTTGAAATTTTACCACCTTCATTGCTCTCTCCTTCTTTCTTTCCTCAAAGTTCATTGAAATCCTTTTTCAGCCTCCCAGATCTCAGCTCTTGGATGGCCAAACGAGTACGAACGTTTGGACTCTGCTCTCACAGATGGCGAGCCAAGAGCTCAACAACTGCTTGGTCAATGTAGCTGCCTAGAAGCTTTGAAATGGTACCATTTCATTGCTCTCGCTCCTCTTTCTTTCCTCAAATACCTTTGGAATCCTTATTCACTAACCAACATCTGGGCTCTCGGATTGCGAAAACAAGCAAGAATGTTTGGACTCGGCTCTCACAGATGAAGAGCCAGGAGCTCAACAACTGCTTGGTAAATGCAGCTGCCTAGAAGCCTTGAAATTTTACCACCTTCATTGCTCTCGCTCCTTCTTGCTTTCCTCAAAGTCCATTGGAATCCTTTTTCAGCCACCCATATCTCGGCTCTAGTTGGCTATAACGATCACAAACGTCTGGACTCTGCTCTCACAGATGAATAGCCAGGATCTCAACAAGCTGCTTGGTCAATGCAGTTGCCTAGAAACTATGAAATGGTACCACCTTCACTGCTCTCTCTCCTTCTTTCTTTCCTCAAAGTCCATTGGAATCAGTTGCAAGCCACCAACATCTCGTCTCTCAGATGGCCAAAAGGAGTGCAAATGTTTGGACTCTGCTCTCACAGATGAAGAGCCAGGTGCTCAGCATGCTGCTTGGTCAATGCAGCTGCCTAGAAGCTTTGAAATGGTACCACCTTCATTGCTCTCGCTCCTTCTTTCTTTCCTCAAAGTCCATTGGAATCCTAAATCAGCCAGCAACATCTCGGCTCTTGAATGTCCAAAACGAGCACGAACGTTTGGTCTCTACTCTCACAGTTGAAGAGGCATGTCGCATTGAGGGATGGGGACACAGTTTGATGCAAACGAAAGTCCGTGTATTCTCTCAAATCTTACACTTATATACTTTTCTCTTATCAAGAAATGCTATGTGTCTGTTTCTTATTGGAAGCAGTGCCAAGTGTCAGGTGCTCATTGGGTGCAGAAAACTTCCCATAAGGCAATACAACACTACTTGCTGTTTCCTCTCAGCCCAGCATCTGCAACACTGCTTCTTGTTTCAGCACAGGATCTGAATATCCTTCAGTTTCTGCCCATGGTTTATTTTGTAATTGATTCATGGACAACAATTGATCTGTGCTAACAGTGTGTGACCCTACAATTTCCCCTTCCTGTTGCACAAGGAAAACTCTATTCATAGCTCGATCAATCATTTTTTGAAGACATTGAAAGATACAAGGT
>JASSUY010013866.1:0-16148 GCA_032466535.1 Forpus xanthops
CCCCCTTCAGATACTGGAAGGCTGCTATGAGGTCTCCACACAGCCTTCTCTTCAGGCTGAATAGCCCCAACTTTCTCATCTTATCTTCATACAGGAGGTGCTCTAGTTCCCTGGTCATCCTTGTGTCCCTCCTCTGGACTTGAAGGCCAGTTGATTTGCCTTATTAATGGGAAGCTAAGATGTTGATATCACAATTTTAGGTGTTTACCTTAGAAAAAAAAAACAAACTTGAAAACAGAGAGAACTCTATAACTTAACCAGGAGAGCAGCAAATTCAGGCTAGAAATAAGATACTTGAATCATCCAGTGACACTAGTCCTTTACTTTGAAGATCATTTTATACTAGCAGTAACCAGTGAGTGAAGCAACCTTGACCTTTCAATGCTCACTTCAATTCCCATACTAACCCTCTCTTGGACACATTAGCATAAGCGTTTTCAAGGCTAAATAGAGAATTGAATTGGCAGCCGGTCCAGGTTAGTCACTCTTGCAAAAAGGAAAGGTTAGTTTTAACCCAGATCAGAATCTTGATTTGATCTTGAATGCATAGGATAATGGGAGGAAGTGAACAGCATGGGATAAGGCTGAGCTGCTAGGGCCTAAGGACAAGATCCCTTTTTGGGGGTTCTATTTTGGCTGACGGTGATGGTGAAACAATGACCTAATTCCATCCCAACTCCATAATTTGTCTTGAAACCAAAATAAAATCTGTAAGAGGTATGTTCTAGCTAAACAGGTGGACCAGTTCTGTGAAAATCACTGTTTCTGTGGTAACTGATAACAAGCTTCATGCTGCTTTCAAAGTGATGCCATTCCCAGTGGGTTCATACGTAATTCAAAAGCAGAAAATCAGCAGCTAACTGGCAACATATCTCACCTCATCCCATGGGAGAGGCCTGCAAAGGAGAGATTACTTCTTCTCATGGTGGGTAGAGGAAGCCACTCTTGCTCAAGACATTTAAAATGATCCAAGGTGGGGTGCTTGAAAATTAACTATCTTCTACCAAGTAGGGTGTAACAGGACTCTGGCAGTCCATGTTTCTCCAGTAGTCTGAAGTGTGACTTCTAATATATTAATTTGGAGATAAATGGAAATATTCATCTACTCTGGCTTTGGCCTTCTTTTTCTATTTGGTTAATTTTTTTAGGAACAAGGGTGAATATTGCTTACAAAACAAAGTTAAGCCCTTTAAACAAAAAAAAACAAAACAAAAATGTAGTCTTCTGCAAACTAAGATTTTCTGAATATTACTTTTATGCTCAACAAAATGAATGAGGAAGATTTTAAGAGGTTGGGAAATCAACATTTTCTACACTGACTTGTTCTTTTAGATGAAGTCAGTTATAAGAAAAGAAGTGCTTGGGTAATGAATGGTAAGTTATTCATTACTTTTTTGAAGAAGAAATAACAATATTCCTTCTGTGAATATTAAGAGTAACCTTAGGGGGATGGGTTGGGCAGTGTGAGTCACACACAGGTTTTGAATTATTGATGCTGTACAACTGTCAGCTTTTACGAGCTTGCACTCTTTATCTGAGCCCCTTCAAGGCAGGTGGAATAAGTTTCTGCAGATCCATGTAAGTTTTCACAAACAGATACTATGCAGCGCAGGAGAAATCTGTATCTGAGCTGATTTTTGAACTACCTTTCTGCAGAGTGAACCTCTCTTGCATAACAGCACGGAGCCGTGCTTCTCCTAGGGGCTATTCAGGCACAGTCTTTGTGCTCCAGTCCAGTACATTTCTATGAGCTACTTCTCATCTGCCTATTTTGAATAGTCCTTGATTGCTTCAGGATGCATTTTCACTAGTTGTTTCTCAGAGCTGAGTTTGATGGAGGTAATAATGATGGTTTAATAAGTTAATTAAGCCCTACTATGTGTTGGTACCTTCAATTTAAGAAAAGAGAAAGTGTGAAGATTGGGACATAAAGTGTTACGAGGAAGAAGAATTAAACTGCTGGTGTGTTGTCCATTCCAACTGGTTGCATGTATGCAGTGTGCTGTGGTTTCCGATTACATGCTCATGTACTCTATTTTCTGTGACATGATAGCCCCTTTAGAGTGCTGGCGAGATGGTGTTCATTGATGGGGTAGCAATTCATTATTAGTGGTTCATTTTCAGCATTCATGCGTGGCGCAGGCCATATTTACTGCAAACCATGTAAATCCTGCAGAAAATCCACCCTAACTGATTTCCTCAGCTTCACTTTGACTTAAATTTTACCACTATACGGTATGCAAGCACTACAGATAAAATTCACCCTTTGACAGGGAATAGAAAAGTTTACGCTCCGTTGAAAGATTTCTTGGTAAGCTCTCTGAAGGGAAGTTGAGGAGAATTACAGTGGTCAGTAATCCTTGGACTATTGGGAAGTTTTGTCCTCTGTTTTATGGATAGTAGTAATGGGCAGAGGCTACTATGCTTTGACTATCATTAGGACAATCAGCTTGACAACTGTACCAGAGTAACAGAGGAGGTTGTGTTGAGGTCCCGGTCTGCGTTTTAGAGGAAGCTCAAGGAAACATTCCCAGGCTGGGGGATTTCAGGTCTCATCAAAAGACCTCTGCATAGATGTGGTATACATGTCTGCATGTCTCCCTGTGCCTACAGTTACAACCACAACCAGTAAGTTGGACATGCAAAACCTGTGTCAATGGCTGTTCCTGATGGAAGGGTGTGAGAGTGGTCTAGGCAGACGTGGAAAATGGGGTATGTGTCACAACCTCAACACTGGCTGGGGGTAGGATAGAAAACCTCTTGTATGTGTGCTCTCTTCTTTTGGAAGACATATTGGATGTTTTCTTGCTGGTGCTGCTTCAAACATGGTTGCAGTAGAGGTCTCAGTGAATATTTTGGCCTCACAGTCAGTGGTCAGGGATTCCCCAGTTCCTCCCATTGCACATTAAACCCTACAGCAGATGCTCAGGGGCTGCAAGCCCATGCGCTGGACAGAAGCTTCAGGGCATGGAGGCAGGAGGGGGAAAGCTGAGGGAGTTGTCACCCTACTATACTTGTGCGCAGCAATATGTATACATCAACAGTTTTCTAATAGGTGTGGTACTATTTAATCCTAACTGTCTTAGTAGGCCTACATTCAGGATTTAGCATGAGGTGATATAGGGAATAATGTGTAGTTACTACTAGAGAGACATTACAATAAGAGTAGTAATTTAGGATGGATAAATAGTTGTGACAGGCAGTGTGTGTCAACATAAAATTAAGTATGTTAAACAGAGATTCAATGATCAGGAAATACTGGAGGTGTGGACAGGAGACAGATGAGCTAGGTCAAAATGTCAGAAGAAATTCCTACTAGCCAGGTAGCTAGTCATGTTTTTACTTTATTTATAGTAGGACAAGATTATATGATCATATACAATTATCATACCTAGGCTGAGATATTTTATAATATTAATTATAATTATTGTTACCTGTTATTGCAAAAGACGTATCTCATCAACGGTTGTGGTTTCCAAGGTTGTGCCTGGGAGCTAGCAGTCTGAGTAATAGAGATTGGAAACTGCATGGATAGCAGCTCTGACCTTCCTGCTTGCCTGGACTGGAGCCTGCTGCAGCTGCACGAGGCCAGTGAGCAATCCTACCCTCTGTGCAATCCTCCTCATATGGCCCTTCTATTCAGCCTTCCAGCAAATGGTGCAGCTGCCTGTGGAACCCAACCAGTATGGCTGGGGGCTGGCTGAGAGCAAGGAAGAATGGGGCTGAGCCATGACAGCTGGCAACATTGCCCACTGCAGTGAGCTTTGCTGTCTCCTGCCAGCCTGGCTCCCTCTACTCTTTGCCCAGGAGGGCTGACAAATATTACCCAAAGGGCTTGGATCAGCCTGTAGGGTTACAGGAGAGGAGACAGTCTTGGTGTGGATTGGCTTCCCTGCTCCTCCATGCTCCTTCACCACGAGCCACGGTGGTGCAGAGAGGCAGAGGTCCAGGGAAGAGCAGTGCCATGCTCCTGTCCTGCCTCTGCACACCCCACTGAGGCTCATCTCTCTGACACAGCACCTCCAGACTTCCTCCATGCCTGGCACAAGTGGTAAATGAGGCACTAGATTGTTGTGTCTTGTGTGCAAACATGCAGCAGGCAGAGAAACTCTACCCATCTCCTCTCCTCCTTACACAGGCTGACAGCTGTGGGGAAACAGAGTGGGGTCTTCCAAAGAAGGCCACTGCTCAAAGCACCTTAGGAGGTAACCTAAGAGGGGTCTGTGGTCAATGCTCCCTAGCTACTGTCGAGGGTGGAGACAGCTCCTAAGAATTTGAATGCTCAAGTACATTGATAGTCTGCTTAAAATAGAGTGCTAGGGAGTTTATGACAATCCTGCAGTCTCTTGGGAAACTCCAATGAAGCAAATGGTTCAATGCAAATAAAACCAGACAGGCCAGGAAGAAGCTTTTCAATCATAAAATACTAGGGCCAGAAATATCAGCTGAAAAATGTACAAACTTTTTTTTCTTTTTTTTAACGTGAAGAGTGTACCAAATGATCTTTGCTGGTTGTGACCATTGCCTCAGCCCCAAATAGCACTCTGTTTTCATTTCCTGCTATGTTTTGTTTAGGTTCAGAGCGTTTATAGACTGAGATCTATCTGCTTTTTGTGTTTATAAAGCTCTGCATATATCTTGAGAGTTGTTTGAACAATAATAGTAAGTAAGTAGAAGGTAATTTGGGCTGAAATACTGCAAAATATATACTTCAGAGTCCTATAAATTGCTTGATTATGTATATATTTGTTTTGGGAATGCAACTATGTGTGAAATCAGATGACAAAGGTCCAGGTGAGCTCTCAAACTGGAAGTCAGCTGTCTTGTGACGATGTTTCCATTCTCATTAATCCCGTGGTGCTGTCTGAAGGGCTAGTCTTTTCCAGATATCAGTGGTACAAGCCTGGGGTTCTCAATAACAAAAAAAGAAATAAAAGTACAGATGAAAGTGTCTGCATTTTGCTGAGGTAAATCACAGTTGTTGATAAACTGGGTCAGCTGAAAAGTGTGTGGAGGTGGGATTCATGTTACTGAACTTGGGATATCTGGAGGTAGATGTCTGCATTAGAGCTGCTCCCCTGAGGTCTCTTTTTGCCCTAATTTAGATACCTGCTTGATGTTGAGATGAATCGTGCCTGCAAAGCACCTCAGCTGGCTGACTACAAAGAAAGCCAAGCTCAGTGGTTGGTGGCTGTGCTGGGGGAAGTCTACATTTGGGGTAGATTAATCCTGACTTGGAGGTTTTTATGCACAACAAGTTGATGAATGTTGTGAAGGAATGTTGTTTCTTTTTACCTTGCAGAGGAAGATGAAGGCAATTGCACCTTTGGGAATTGCAGTACCTTGGGTTTTCCTAGGATGCTTTTGCTTTTCTAGAGTTGGTGCTTCCAGAATTGACACTAGGGAGAACTGTGAAAGGAAACTTTTATTTTCCAGGCTTGTATTTGGGAATATCAGAAAACATGCCAGAGAGCATGCCTTCATGGGCATGTAACAGCTAACTTCTGTTCTGAAGTCAAATAGCTGCCGTACCATACCTGGCCATGAAGACATCCTGGAGCATACAGAAGATGTCAGGTATGTCTGTATATGTCTACATAGGCATGATCTGAAGCAGTTGTCTAAAAAGTACAAAAAACCCTAGTGCTGTGATTGAGAAAGGTGTGAATCCAGCCTCTTTGAGATACATATGCAGGTTATGTGCAGTGAAGTGCTGGATAATAATAATAAATGCCCTCGATGTAGCCCGAAAACTTGAATCACAAGAAATGCTTTAGAGATGGGAGAATAAAAAAGTAGTTAGGGATGGAAGGGTTGTGGAAATAGCAGAGAAGCAGTCTTGGAGGAGCTGTCATGATTCATAATATCTGTGTCATTACAGGATAGCCAGAGTCAGAGCAGTCCAGAAGGTACAAAGCCAGTATCAAGCCCCCACTCTCACTCTCTCTCTGCTTGCATTCTACCATTCTTGGGAAAAAATGAGTGGGAGCTGGGCATGAGGCACTCTGGGACACTCCTGGCAGTGTGTCCATGGCACAAAATCACTGCTGTGTGATCTAGCTAACAGCAGTGACCGTTCACAGTCTGCCCACATGACCATGCCTTCAATTGCTACGTGACCTGGCAGGGCTTTCACATGACTGAGGAATGAACTATGGCCTCAGAGGATGCAGAGTAGAATACAGCATGTGATATTGAGCTGTTTATAACAAGGTGTTACTAGTTGCCTTGAAGCAAAATCTTTGCTCTATAGTAAGCTCATGGCACGGTGAAATGGGAATCAAAAAATAGATGAAGCCTAGTCAGATGCTAAGAAAGAAGGACTGAGGTACCCTCTAATTGCAACATGGAGGGTCAGCAGTTGCTGGCAATCACTGTATATGAGAAAAAGCAAGCCAACATGCAAAAAACAGTGAAGTATGTCATCATAAAAAAGGAGAACTGACAGAAGGGGCAGACTTAGTAACTGTGAGCAAAAAAATGTTCTGCTGTCATTTGTTTCTACTTTTTTCTTTTTTTTTTCCTGGGAAACGGGACTTTGTGGGCATGCTTTGTAAATAGAGTTTCACCAAAGAATCTCTCTGATGTTGTCATTAATTTTTTCCTTCTTCCATTAACAAGCCTAATAGCAACTAGCTCTAACACTACGGCAGAATATGCTCCTCAGGAAGAACAAAATCCACAAGTTGCTCGAAATAAAACTATTGGAAATATGATTTGTGGCACAATTTCTATTTAGAACCGGATGTAGGATACGATATACCCATATTTGGCTCCAACTCTTGACATGAGACTTAGAAGAGTTAAAAAAAGGGGCCCCATCTGTACTGAGGACCTGAGAAAACTTAGGTTCCAGCCATATCCACATTGGTCTTTCCAAGATAAATTAACAGTGGACCAATTTGTAGATGTTCAGCTGGATGTAGATTTACAGACCAAGATGTGAAAGGAGGCTAAGAACACTTCACACAGCTGTGGAATTTGCCAGGGAAAGTGAACCTTCGTTTGTAGCAGCTTGCTGAAAAATAAAGCAGACAAAAAGGTGGAATCCAATTGCTAGAAGCCTTATTAGTCACTACTTGTTTCTGGTAGGCATCAAAGACAAAAAGCTATTGTAGCATGGTCTATGATATTTTTCAACTCCTGGAAACATTATTAAACTTAATTTAGAAAACAAGAGGATAATGCAGAAATCCAAGGAGGCTGTTCAGCTAATTGCTACAGTGGTGATCAAAAAAAAAAACCAACTGGCGAGAAGAGGCTTGTTAAAACCTTAAAGCTGGCCAAGAGAGAGAACCACAGCTGCCTAGTGAAAGTTCCTTGGAAACAAGCTACTGAAATGCAGCTTGCATGTCCAAAGGTGGCCTGCATGCCTTTGGTTTGGATCTAGGAGTGGTGCAAGAACAGTGGGTGTTTGTCTACTGAATGGGCAACAGAACTACAAAATGCACAGTGGCAATGGACAACAGTTCAAACATAGCTCTTCTTGGAGCTTTTAACAGTCCAAGAGAGCACTGTTCTTCAAGGCCTTGAGTTCCTGCCTACATCTTAGACAGCAAGAGACAACACAGACTGTGAAAGAAAGGGAAGGGTTTTTCGGGTTCCCTAATGAAGCTTTAAGCTGGAAGAGCTTTTTATTAATCTGTTACTCAGTGTGCCTTCTTTTGGTTAGCACACAGATGAAACACCTAAGATCTGAGGGATGAGGAAGTCCTGACAGCTCTGGTTTCTCCCAGGGTATGCAGTTTTATTTCTGCACGTAATTGAAAATTGGCCATGACATCTGCTCTATCTGTCAGACACTAGCACAGTTAGCAAATTAGCAAACTTTCTCATGCAGTAGATGAACACACTGGTCGTCACCACAGCAGGAATAGAACCCAGGAACCACATGCTCCAGAGGAGCAATCCCACCACTGCATGGTGTATGAACCCAGGGAAAGTGGCTTTCTAACCTTGGCAATGCTCAACTCACAGAAGATGAACTTCAGCTATTTTCTCACATTCATAAATCCTGATGTAACTTGTTCTTGTAGGAAGTGGGAGGTCTAGACAAATGAAAGATTTTAGGCACTCCTATTTGGGGAGTACCCAAGGGAAGGACTGTTTGAATAATTTGTTTGTACATGCCTAAAATAAAGGGGCCCTGGTCCATAGTGTTAGGGGAATAGAAATACTAACAACAACAGTAGTCTTTCCCTTTACAGAGGGGGCTCCTCACAAGATGAATGTAGAATGCGGTAGTCTGGGATTTGACCTAGGAGAGACTTGTAGAGCTTTTTTCAGTTCTGAGTGGATGGACCCTTTTTGACATCTAAATACGACTCATGCTTTATCAATGTGGCAAGTGAGGAGTAATGATTTGGCTCTGGCTTTGAACATAGGCAGAGAGGTTTCCATTGAAGATGGAGGGTTGGACATGTGTGGAATTTGAAGTACCAAAAATGCATCTGTAAGTTCTAAGTACATAATGCCTATGCTACAGGTCATTGGTATCCAAACCTGTTTTATACCTAGTGGTTTTCTCCATGTGACAGATGGGACCTATTCTTTTTGAAGGACACTGACAGCCCTGGCTTTGTGCAAATGCTACACCTTCAGAGGATGCCTGCAGGCTGTAGGGTATTTACTGAGATTTGAAGGTGTTGACTTGAATAAGTGCTGAGCATTTAAGTGTTCCCAGTTCAGCTTGGCTCCCCACTGGTGGATATGAGGCATGCAGAGGGAGGAAATTCAGCTGTTGGGATCTTCCTTTTTGTTCAAACATAACTGCACAGAAAAGTATGCAAGTGCTTTCAGACTGTCTTCTTCCTCCTCAGTAATAAAGATGTCAGCTTGGGTGATGCAGTGTTTTCCTCCTTTAGCCTGTTAGCAGCTCAGGCTCCTATGGAAGCTGCTCTATGCTGAATGCCACTTGAAAGGCATGTGCTTTTCACATGATGAGGTAGCAACTGTCAAAGCGAACTGGACCATTTGGGCTAAAAATTGCTTTTGGCATGTCATTCTGATCACCTCCTCTTGCATCAGAGCTCCTGGGTAATGGCTGTATAAACACCTGGCCTCAGAACCCCTCTTCATCTGTTATGGTAGGTTGTCATTTTTTGGGTGATACTGTGGGCTAATGCAAAGATACTCTGTTTACCTAAGATGCTGAAAAGGTCAGTGGTGCTTTCAGCAAGGAAAAGTTGATGTATCTTGATCCTTCCTGTTTTGTCCTGCAGTTTGTTCAGCTTTGACTCCACAGAAGACTTCTCTTGCCTTTTTTTTTCCTTCTGATTGTTCTGTCACTGAATTGTGTAATTAATGTCTTTAATATAGCAATCATAACGTGGAGCAGTAACAGAGACACTCTGGCAACCAAAAACAGTGAAAACCCCTGTAAGATTAATGCTCTTGTTCTTTCTCCCATGGTAAAATGTCAGTATTTTAGGAGAGAAAATATTTTCAGCTGTGCACAGAAGGGTTTTTATTTGACCACAATTTCAGAGTCTCCATTGTGTTCTCATTCTCCCTCTCTCTTTCTTTATGAACAGGCTAGTATCATTTATTTAAAATTCTCCCTGTTTTCATTGGAATGTAGTTAATTGACTTGGAAGGAGTATAATCTCTTGAAGAAAAACATGCTTACCATGTAAATAGTTCCTTCTCAAAAGGTTTGCAAAAAAGCAGATTATGTACAAATTCTTAGAATACTCTGCTGTGCCAAAGACTGTTGAATTTCCTTGAATCGGTTGAGTCCAAGCATCAAAGCATGACATTTATATGATTATTTATGTTATTTAGTAACTGATGTATAGCTGTGATAGTTTAATTACTACTGCTGTAAGCATGGCTATAGAAGCTGTTCACAGCAATAGCACAAACCACATGCAATTTGGCTTGTTTCAAGTTTAAGCGGGGAAGTAAAAATTACTGGTTTTCATGCAGAACTGTTTGGCCCATGAACCTTTCATCAAATCTGCAAGAATAACTTACTTGTTTTTTGGCTGCCCCCCTCCTCGTCACCCTACACACACCACTATATTATGGAGGAGCTTAAATGAATGTTGTGTTTTTGTTATGTAACTTCAGGTTAGTGGCTGAAAATCAGGCATATGATAGGTTTCCTAGTTACTGATTAACCAAAGCCAATGTCTTTCATTATATATAGGCATAGCAGTGTATCTCTGCTGTGGCCCATCCTTCATAAAATGATGAAGTCCTTGACAGCACATACTTGAGGCTGAGACACAGTTCTGCTGGGCAGCCTGGGTGAGACACATTAACCTTAAATTTTCTGTAAGTGTTTGGATTCAGTATTTAGTTCCACTTCTAAGTTGCCTCAGGAGCAGCTGAAGTCCATGTTCATCTGCCTCTCTTGATGAGAAAGCAGCTAAAAGGTCTTGTTTCTGAGCACTACAGCAGTAACACTGTTTTGACAGGGCCAAAGAAAGAAACCTCTCTCTCATGCCCAACCTCCCTGATGAAGACCATAAGCTTGGTGTTCACAGTCTGTGTTACCTGCTATGCTTTTGCTCTGATTAAATGTGCCCAGAAAACACTTCCTGTACCACATCACCCATAAAAGAAAGGTGGATTGAGAGTACCCCTCTTATTTCCAGGCTTCCCTCATTCACCCCTCCTGTGGGATGTTGAGGTCCATTCCCTTTCTTGCCTCACCAGATACGTATCTGTATCACAAGTAACCCAGGGGCACACCACCAGCTAAATCAGTTGAACCTGCAGGAAGGGTGAGGAGATTTGTGGGTTTATGTGGCTGTGCAAGCAGGTGAAGTCAGTGTCATGCTAGTTTCATGCCTGAGCCCATCCTACAAGGTATTTCTATGTGTTGTATCAGAGTTGCGCTGGCAGCAAGGAGGTGCACTTTGCTCTTAGATGTGCAAGGTATTTGTAGTCCCATGCTCCATGGTGGCAAAAGGCTGAAACTGCATCAATATGCACTCTCTTGGCTTGGGCAGAGCTAACATGTGGCTGCATGCTGTGTCTGACTGTATAGATGTGCTCTGTATCTCCCTAGCACAGCCCTTAAGGCAGTATTTAAAAAAGTGGAGCATGGCTGCAAGTTGTGATAC
Organism: Forpus xanthops; assembly: GCA_032466535.1. NCBI lineage: Eukaryota > Metazoa > Chordata > Aves > Psittaciformes > Psittacidae > Forpus > Forpus xanthops. The sequence continues at coordinate 11,073 of JASSUY010013866.1, forward strand.
TACTTGGCACTGAATAGGAAGGCCAAACACAGGCAGATTGCACAGTTACCTACAGCAGCAGCCTGTGTAGGAGTGATGAGAGGGCAAAACCACCCCATTATCTCTTTGTCAGCTTTGGAAAGTAGGCAGGATGCTGCTGCTACCCAGGGAAGTGTCTAGGATGGTGATGATCTTGCCAGCAAAAATCACTGCCCCTGTCTTCCTTGGAAGCCAGCAGAACCAGCAAAGCCTGGATTTCCAGGCTCCAACCCTGATTCTAGCACTACCCTTCCATTTACCTCTTTCTTCCCCATGCCCCTTAGTTTTGAAGCAACAACATTCAGGTTTACCTGCACTGCTGAGAAGCCTTTAGCTGGCTTTGGGAAAGAGAGGACTTTTCTGAAAACTGCTGATGGCATTTGGGTCCTGGAGAGGGACAATATTGAGACATACCCATGTTTTTGGCATTTCCTTTGGCTGGCTCAGCAAACTGCACTTTGTGGCTCTTGCTTTAAGGCGTGCTGTTCTCATGCCTCATTGTGGGAACAGAGGCCCACGTATCTTGGATGCTGTAAATTTCCCATGGCAACCCAGCATCTAAAAATTGGGCATGGCCTCATGAAGTATAGCAATGCCCTAGAAAGCCTCGCTCAGTGTCAAAGTATAATGGACAAAGGCAGGTCAGAGAAAGAAATTCATGATGTTGGAGTTAGGCTTTGATGGATACATGGTTATTCCAGGTTTTGTTCCCTGTTTCTTCAAAACAGGTTTTCTCTACCATCTTTTGAACATCTCATTTCTTTTAAGCAGCAGCATAGCCTCAGGGAAATGAATGAATGGCTCAGAAAGGTAACTTTGTTGAAAGAGATGGCTGAAGGGGGGAAAATGAGAGCGCTTGTGCTTTGGTTCTCACAGATCAGGGATGTATTCAGCTGAATTCTGCAGTTCCCTGTCCAAAATTACACAAACAAACATGTTTTATTCACTTACAGAATTACTGGTTTTGTGCAGCTAGGGGAGGGAGGCAGGCAGGGAGTGGCCGGACAGAGAAGGGCTTTTTGTTCTCATTTTGCCTTTGGCAAACACTCCATCACCCAACTCCAGCAGCATTTGTGGAAGACTTGAGATTCTCTGTTGAAAGGTGCAGAGTGCTGGGGTACTGCAGCCTGCTCTGCAGGCATGAAGCCGATGTGTGTGCAGCATGGGCCTGCGTTCCAGGCAGAATACCAGGCTTTCTGCCTATAGTGATGGGTTTGAAAACATGGTCCTGTGTTATGGGCAGAATACCAGGGCTTTCTGCCTGTGGTGATGGGTTTGAATGTAACTGCAAAAACACCTTTTTCTTTTTTTCTTTTTCTTTTTTTTTTCCCCAAGCAGCACATTTTTAAACAAATAATTTTTAGCCAGCCTGAGAAAAGACAAATTTATTCTACATGTACTCAGTCCATGTTGCCCTCCACCATCCCTAATTCAGCATAACTATAGATTTTCAGGTTATAATTCAGTCAGTGTTGGTTGACAAGTCACTCTAATTTGTTTGAAATACTTTCCAGACCTTCGGTTCTTTGTAATTGCTCAGCAGAGGGGAAAGGAGGGGTGTGAACAAGTTTTTAGATACCTGGTGGGATTTGGAGGCTTGGAAGAAATAGAAAGCTCTTGTAGATGCACCAAGCAATCATGAAACATTATTTCAGAACCAGTCTCTCCCATCAGTCAACTACCATGGGCGAAAGCTGCCCTCAACCTCCTGAGCTCCAGTTCTCAAGTCCTTCCAGTCTGTGGACCAGGAGAGGTGCTCACTTGCATATTTACAAGTATAATATATCCTTTTGCAGATTCCCTTAAAGGTAGGGAGGAATGCTTCTGTCCACAGACAAACCTTTCTATGGGGTATGTAAACCACTGTTTGAAAACCACTACCTGTAACAAACCTGCACCAAAAGTCATCAGAGCACAATGTGGGACTGAAGAGCATCAGGTGTGGCCATGTGGACCATCAACATTCTTGATTTCTGCAGTTGTAAGGGCTGGGTATGGTAAAAGCACCTGGATCATACTGAAAAGCCTTTGCTGGGACAGAGGAATTTAAGAAAGCCCAGATTCCTGTTTTCTGTGAAGCAAATTCCTTAATTATCTCTTGCGATTTGGAGCAGATGTGCTATGTACCAGACAGGCTTCTGAGGTGCACTTTGCATGTCACCCCATGCCTATGTGAACAGGTCACTGTGAGGATGGGCTAAAGATACAAAGGGAATGCTTGAGGGAGGAGTGTAAGCAGAAATGGCAGAAGAGAAAACGGGAAGGAATTTAGGGCATAAGGCTGAGTGTTTTATTACAGAGCAGCGGGAAACAAGACTGTGGGGAAAGACAGGGATAGCTGAGCTAGCCAGGTTGTTATGGGGACTGTAAGGTTGCTGTGGTGGGGGAGCCTGGGAGAGCTCCTGGGACCTGAATTTGAGTTCAGCAATATGCTCAAGATTATTTATTAGGAGTATTACAGACATGCCCTGGAGCCCTAAGCTGGGACCAGGACTCCACTGTGCTAGTTGCTATCTTTTCCTTCCAGGGCTAACAAATCATGCAAGCAACCTTTTCTGCTGCTTACTAAGTTCCCTTTTAAGCCTGGTGTCTGTGTGAATAATTTCTTATGTAGCTAATATTTTATTATTAGGTGTTTGGAAGCAGACAAACTAAAAAAAAAAAAAAAAAAGGAAACCCAACCAGCAATGCCTTGATTTCTTGATTTGTCTTTTCTCTTAATGAACTACTGAGAATGTGAATAATGTTTGCTGTCCTCATACAATGAGGCACTGGGAACCTGTGCTGACTGATTTACTGAATCATTTCTTGTGTAGGTTTGTGATGCTGGTTCTGGCATACTGAGAGGCTGTGCTGCTGTGGGAAGAAAAGGAGATCTCACAGGAGGAATAAGGATGGTGAACCCAGACAACTGCCAGCAAGCCCTGAAGTTTTAGGTGAAAAAGCATGCTCTAGCTCCATCCTTGGACTGCTAAATTCTGGCTTTTTAAACAGGAGCCTGTCAGTAGGCTGTGGTAAAGCAGTTATGGTTTTTGTTTGCTAGGTAACTGGAGTGTGAAAGAACCTTCACAGTCATGGTTTATAGCTCACTGCATGATTTAGAGCTTTCTAGCTGCTTCACCTGGTCTTGCCTCCACCCCGGGAGTCACTTTTGTATTGCTGCCCTGAGAGGGATGACCATCACCCTCTTGCGGGAAAGGGATGAACTGAAGCAAGCGTAAAGCAGGAGAGGCAGGGGTCATCCCTGATTTGCCCTTGTCCGACAGTAAGAAAAGCAGGTCAATGCTGCCAAAATCATTCTCAGTTGCTTATATTGGTCATATTCACAATCTTTTGTGTTCACATTTTGTGGCAATCAGAGGGAGACATGGATTTTTTGGACTGGCTTGTCCCTTTTTCATGCTTAGACACATAGAATGGTTTCGGTTGGAAGGGACCTTAAAAAAGCTTCTAGTTCATCCTCCTGGCATGGGCGGGAACATCTTTCACTAGACCAGTTTGCTCAAAGGCCCATCCAGCCTGACTCTGAACACTTCTAAGGATCTTCTCTGAGCAAACTGTTCCAGTGTTTCACCACCCTCATTGTAAAAAATGTGTTCCTTATGTCTAATCTGTATCTACCTGCTTTCATTTTAAAACCATTGCTTCTTGTCCTGTCACTGCAGACCCTGGTTAAAAGGTCTGTCTTCATCTTTCTTACAAGCCTCCTTTTCATATTGAAAGACTGCAATAAGATCTCCCTGGAGCCTTCTCTTCTCCAGGCTGAGCAACCCCAACTGTCCCAGCCTTTCTTCATAGGAGGGGTGCTTCAGCCTTCCCAAATGGGAGGCCCCATTTTTTTTTGGCCCTCCTCTGAACTACTCTAACAGGTCCATGTCCATCTTCTGCCAGAGCTGAAGGCAGTACTCCAGGTGAGGTCTCATGAAGTGGAGCACAGAGCAGGGGAATCACCTCCCTCTGCTGGCTGGCCATGCTTCTTTTCATGCAGCCCAAGATATGACTGGATAATTCCTGGGCTGCTGATTTATGTCCAACTTTTTGTCCACTAGTATCCCCAAGTCCTTTTCCACAGAGCTGCTCTCAATCCATTCATCCCCCGATCTGTATTGATTCTGGGGATTGCTGCAACTCAAGTGCAGGACTTTGTACTTCACCTTGTTGAACATCATAAAGTTCACACTGGCTTACTCCTCAAGCCTCTGAGGGTAGTTATGGATGTCAAACCTTCCCTATACGGTAATGTCTTCTTCACTCAGCTCACTGCTATCTGCAACCTTGCTGAGGGTGCACTCAATTCCATTATCTATTCATCGATATGAAATAGTATATTAATCAGGATATAAACAAGGGTATCTATGCACCAATTATACATTGGATATTCTTTCTCTGTGATTCCTTATTTACTCATCTGTGTGTAAAGATGGGGGGATGAAGGCAGGTTTGTTTCCCTTTCTGAAATGTTCAGTTCTGAAATCAGGCTAGTTAGGCCCCTGAAAACATTTTCAGCTATTAGGTGCTATGTGAACAAAGTTCCCCATATTTGTTGGGTTTGCATGATGTGGCAAATTGGTGATAAACTGTTATGCTGTCTGTTCCTCAGTACAACTCTCCCTTGAGCAGGAAGGATCCTGGACTAACCAGTTTGCTCTTATTCATAGGACACAAAGGTTTCTATGGAGTCTTAGCAAGAGAAAAGTGTCCACAAGTTACAGTGGGAGCACAAAACTGAGAACAGGTCAGATGGATGATAATGAACAGGAATGGAGAAAACCTACCACTGCAGGACTTCCTCGCCTTGATAGGCCTCAGGGCAAGATGAGAGAATTAGTGAAATAAAAATTCACCAAGGTCTGTAATAAATCATAGAATCATAGAATAATTAGGGTTGGAAAGGACCTTAAGATCATCTATTTCCAACCCTCCTGCTATGGGCAGGGGCACCTCGCACTAAACCATGCCAACCAAGGCTATGTACAACACAGCCTTGAACACTGCCAGCGATGGAGCATTTACAACTTCCCTGGGCAACCCATTCCAGTGCCTCACCACCCTTACAGT